>CM069458.1:38815575-38944066 GCA_035610835.1 Ophiura sarsii | reverse complement strand
GTAAAAGATGTTCAGTCCTGACATTATGATCAAAACCAAGTAAGCGCTGTATGTACTTCAAGTATGATGTGCTTGGACGACCAGGTCTCCTTCGGCCATGTGTTGGTTTGTAAGTGGCATACATTATAGCAGGCTCTTCATCAGGGAGACGGAGAATATGTCCAATGAATCTCAGCTGGCGACTTTTTACACGGTTGATAAGAGGCTCTGTCTTATTTAAACATTAATAAATATGGTCAAGGGAAAATAAGAAGGGAAAAAGCCTGACCGACCCAACCTCAGAGGTCCGTTTGCCTGTACAACCGGGTGGCTTTTTTGTACCTTAGCCAAAATGTTTCATTCTTTGTTTAATTTGGCAGGTGTGTTAGGGCACACGCTTGGGTCCTGATGGGTAAGGCATGAACGTTTCCTTAACCGTAACCTTCCGTAGCACTACGATTTACTGTACGGCCAAAACAATGTCCACACGCATTCTAGAGCATTGATTCGATGACGTCATCATCCGAGCTGATATGTGGGTACGAAATCACTGCCCGGGCGAGCGTCGGCAGGCTAGCTCAATGGTTAGGGACGCTGCGGTGTTAATCGGAGGGTTCGGGAGTCGAATCCCGGAGAGTTGCGATGATTTGTTGGGTAAACAAATTCATACTTGGTTGCGCTCCCCCGGTTTCTATCCAGGTTTTGGATTAACAGCCATCTTGTACCGAATACTATAATCGGTTTCTGCAAATGTGTCACCTCATTAAAAGTTTTGGACCTGTCCACACTTTGGGAGGGTAGTAAACTCATTCCCGAATAAATCAATAATACAACTTCGATCCTGAAACAGGCCATGAAGGAAAAACAGTATGTTACACCATCGACGTATCGTGATTACACGCGCACTTTAAATTTATTAGGCATACAATATTAAACATGATGTTATACGCTTATCATCAATTTTCACTTGCCAAATACTTAGTTGTCTTAGACATTACTCGAGTCCGATGAATCTGCGTCGTGGTCTGAATACTCAGATAATTTGATGATAATTTGGGGAATGTCAATATCACAGATGTAATCTTTTTCCCAGTACGAATTTGCAATTACCCGGACGTGACGTCACGCATTTTCCAGTCTGATGGGGACACATTTTCCAATGCCTTCATCGATTTATTTTTAATTTTTAATGTCATTGATGTTGAAAGTTTTGTTTTGTGCTTTGCAACATGACGATTAGTTCTTCCGGGTTAAATCACAATGATAGGTTGGCCGACGCAAAATGTCATGACCAAATATTTTAGCCATTTTGTCTATCTTATGCCTTTGAAAATTGGTTTATAAATCGTAAAGCTCCAGTTTCATGAGTACATCTTTCCATAAGTAACACAACAAAAAATATATTTGGCCTAATCTGAGAATTCTTCTGAGCTTTTATCTTTCGTTGGAGTTAAGAGTATGTTTATTACCGGGTCAGTTACTTATCTTGAGGACTGTATAAACCAATGGGTCGTGTGCCACGAATTGGAACCCCGTATTCTGAGGAGGTGTGACATTTTTACACCGTTAATGATGTTTATGATATCACCGTTTCTATATTTCTCGTCATTTAAAATAACCAATTTGGTGTCATTACAAAGCACAATAAATATTCTTTCTCTATACGGAGTGCATATTCCATACCATCCACAAAATAATGTCTTAATTATTTCAGTTTTGATTGGGAGCAAATAATTGATCAACGGGTGCTTTGGGAGGAGATTGAGGAACCGGAGGAGGAGGCGCCAATCTCCGAAAACAAGCTATGAAATACTTCATTCACTTCACTTATTGATTATTAATATATATACATGCTAGGTGGAATGTCAGAGAGATCGGGCTGTAATGAGTAAACAGGTGTGTTGGGAAGGAGGATGAGGAATCGCAGAAGATGAAAAGCTAATCTCACAGACACGCAATGAAATACTTCATTCACATCACTCAATGACGATACATGCTAGATAGAATGTCAGGGAGATTGGCTGTTGTGTACCGATTAGTAGTATACCGATTGATTTATTCATACTGATAACAATTCATACACTTGTGCATAATATCTTTAAATAAATTAACCACTTCATAGAGTGAAACAGTATAAATATTGCGATACCAGCCCAACAAGTCCCTTTTTTACATTCTGTACGTGTGGTATGTTTACTTTGCGATAACTAGACAAATGACAGCTAACAAATTACAAGGTATGCATGCTCTACTGCATGCATGCCGAGTGAGTTCAAAAAGCCCGCGTGTACATCTCGTGCTTTAACGTCCCAATCGATACTATACGGTGTGCATATTGCATGCGCGCAATCTTGAAATTTGTCCAGAATTTGTGACATCTTTATCAATTTTGACAAATTTACGGCGCGTAGCGAGATGTGGAAAGGGGTGGGGCTTGAGTCCATCGGTGTCATTATTAACAGTCTGTTGATCATTGTCGGACAAAAGTACTTACATTGCATCTTGAACAATTACCGAATACTAATTGATTTTACCCATGCTAAAACATTTTTATGGCAGTAAACTGAAGAAAATATATTGTTTTCAAAAATAAGCGCTCCGTTAGATTGCATGTGCTTTATTTTGTAACACCCTGTATATGATGTTATTGGCCATATTAAATTTAGTATGTATATCCAGGCAACATTTCTAATTGTAACATGATCATTTCATATGTGTTTTATTTCATTTCATTATCATTGCTTTCATCAAAATAAAATCAAAAAGTGAAGAAACGCGTGGATTGAGGACTCGATCATACATGTGCATTTCGCTTGTTACCCTCTGTATACTATGGTAATTATTGGTCATATGTTTGTGTTTGGTGCAATATTATTACAAAACGTCAATTTAAAATTTATTATGACAGTAAATTATGATAACGGTTAACTTTATTTCAGAAATACGTTTTCACATACTTATGTTATATTGTTACAAATGTTGACCACCCTGTATAAGGTATCCTTTATAACTAAAGACAAAGGTGGCAACATTTCTCTTTGTAATACTAGTGTTTTGGATTTGGAAATTTGTATGCTTTCAGGAAATGTATATTTTCCTTATACTCCTATGTATAGTTTTAATGCTAAAAATGTTTTAAGAAAAATCCATGTGATTTTTCCATTTTAAGCATATGTCACACAAAGGGGTCCCAACTCAAGGCACACGACCAAGTGTATTCAAGATTTTCAGAAATAAGATGTTTCATCATTTAAATCATAGATTTGATATAGCATAATGGACCATTAATGCTCATTTAAAATCAAAATGAGTTCAATTCAAACTCACATAATATTTTTAGGAGTAAGAATGGATATCCACCAATCCTCCAGATCCAGGTAAATCACCATCATGATCTACCTTTGCATGGCACTCAACATGTTGGAGATATCCTCCAGGATTAGGTCCTTTTCTGCTTTGGAAAACATGTCTGGTTCGGATGGGTCCCATAAGTCTACTAGATTCCTGCATATATACTGAGTTGGTTGAAATCCTGGCAGGAATCCTACAAGAATAAACAATCAGGCCTAAATAATTAGTTCAAAGTCATGAAATTGCAGATTTCGTGGTAACTCGTATTACGTTTTAGCGGGCCATTCTTTATTCTCCATTCTCTAGCTGTAAGAGTAATTTGAACGAAGATTTCATCTTTTGTATCGTAAGAAAATACCCAACATGAATGATCAGCTGCTCAAGTTAAAGTGAGACCACTGCGAATATCGGTAACACACATTACGCGCTGAGACGCACTAAAAATGTCCCAACATTGTATTGCGTTAGTACTATAACCATGATAACTAACCAATCTACAGTACAATTAATTGGTCACTACTGTAAGCAAGTAATATACTGTGAAGTCCATGTGAAATGGTTAATGTTCCCGATAATGTTATTATGTTATTAGGCCGTCATGCTACCGTGATAATGTGCATCGTATATAATTGCACCCCTATTTCATTGTCAGACTGATATGTTGTTAGATAGAGTACATCAGATGCCACTGTGAATAGGAATCATTAATGTTAAAAGATGTTGTATAATGACATATGTTCCCTCTGTTCACTGGGAACAGTGAGTGAGTCTCCTCATACTTCCCCTCAATAATGAGGTAACACTCCCCTCAATAATGAGGAACCACTTCCCCTCAATAATGAGGGAACACTCCCCTCACTAATAACATGAATAAGGAACCACTTCCCCTCAATAATGAGGGAACACTCCCCTCAATAATGAGGAACCACTTCCCCTCAATAATGAGGAACCACTTCCCCTCAATAATGAGGGAACACTCCCCTCAATAATGAGGGACATGAGGGACCATGACTTCTCCTCAATAGTGAGGAGCCAATCAAATTCACCTCAATAGTGAGGAACCTGATTGTTTATTCCCTCAATATTATGAGGAGCCAATCAGAGTCGCCTCAGATTTTGTGAGGGAATAAGTCTATATAAAGAGGGGTGGAGACAGAGCGATGGGTCAGTAATCAGTGACTAGCTGGTAAGCAACAGGACAGATTTCTCTGCACTGTTAACATAATAATAGCACATACACAGCCAGTCCAGAGTTCCACAAATTTCACTTATCGTACCAGAGTGCTGTAAATTTGATATCGTAAATAACCTGTTTCATTATATCCCAACTTGGTGTGTGTGTGTTTAGTAGATGATTGTTTATCTTGATCAGTGTTGCTGGAATCAAAACTTCTAAGTTCTAATCAGTGTCCTACTGTGCAGGGGTTTGTACAGCAGAGTTCTGCAACATAAATCATCACTAATGCTAGTACTGTCGATGAGTGCTATTAATTCCTTATAGCTCTCAGCAGCTACGCTGCCTCGTGTAAGTCATACTAAGATGCTATCACTCACATTACTCAATGGCTGTATACTGCACACATAAAGCACTGTTATCATAGGGAGATAAAACTACACGGTACCAATGGCCCTATGCTACACACATGAACTATAATCGCTCTCTCTCCGCTTTTATGTAAATGCGTTCGGATGACCAGTATAATAACTATGATGTGACGTATTAAAACGAGTGATCATATCCTATGTCTTCTTCACCGTGTCGTGACTAGAGTGTGTTTCCTGATGTAATACGAAAGAGTAACATTCCCTTTTTTCACAATACTAAGGTTTATAATAACAATAACTCAAGTTCTGGTTTTTTGTTGTAAATTTAGAATGGCAATATATTCGGTAACACATGTTACGGTAACACGCGTTACACTTTGTCCAGCCATAATTTACTAGCATTTGATTCTTTATATAAATTTTAAATTAACAAAAATCTTGACTTTTAACTATTGAAATAACATAGTGATAAATAACACTTTAGACAAATTGAGGTTTTAGCACCTTGCCTTTTACTGATTATGATTTTGGTTACTCCATGTTAAGATTTTTTGATGGTTATGAATTTATCTAAATGTTTACTATTTTAATATAGGATCAATTAAAACCAAACCATTTAGGAAATATACCATGTTCCCTGTTCAGCTACCAAACTGGTGTCTTACAAAATGTATGTCAATTTACATTAATTTATCATAATAACAAATAAATAATTCTTTATTACTATACGGCCATGTGTTTTGAACTCACCACCCAAAAACAGCGTTGCATTTTTGGTGACGAATCATCCACTCTCTCTATTAACTCAACAACTAAATGTTGTAGAGCTATAATGGTTTAGGTGTCATTCGAAAGCCTATTTATCTAGCTACATTGTGTAATAAATCAGGTATTTCTATAACTGTTTAGCTGAGATATGATTGATTATATTGCGAGATTCAGGGGTGGTGGCGGTGGCGTGTACAATCAATCTCTATGGGGAATAAAGAAAGTGTTCCCAATTCTACGTTCAATTTACAATAACTCCTCATTCCTGTATGGTACAAACATGATTTTGCTCTCATTTTATAGATTGTTTTATATCTATAAGTTTCAGTTTTAACAAACGTGTCAACTATTACTTAACAATTGTAATCATGAATCGATTGCATTCTTTCTCCCTATTCGCTACACAGTAAACTTGCCCTAATTCATCGGTTTTACGTACATGACTATATCAAAAAAAATGTATTCAACTGATGAGAGCAAAATCATACATTTTTGGAAAGCTTTCAAATAGGGGAATTCAAAAATGGCGTTTAAATCAGGATAGGATGCATACCCCCAAAATATATTTGTAAACTCTAATAAATATGAAATTTAAACGTTTGTGCTCATTCATTTCCCGATATAGTATATTTTAACAAGTTACCCTTGACAACCATTATGTTTCGATGGGTAATTGCATGAGGAACTAATATGTACAGTAAAATTATGATCGGGATAGGTTTACAAATATTATTGAGCTTTAATCAAAATATGAGAAGAAAAAAAAATCATTATTTTTTTAATATTCTTAATCACAACATGTTAGCATTAGGTCATATCAAAATTCCAATATCATATTTGGATTTCTTGTGAGATTTCCTTTCAGAAAATATATACTTGAAGAAGTAGTTATTGCAATATGCTAGTTCGAATCTCAGATAGTGTAAAATTAAAAAATCTTGACATGCAAATGGGAAGGGTGGCGAGTTCAAACCACATGGCCATACAATCGAAGTAAACAAATGTTGATCATTTAGTCATATGAGCAGACATGATGTGCATGCACCACCAGGCATGTAGCAGCGATCCAAGAGGGTCATGGGGGAAGGGGGTGCCCCCTCCTTCACGGCCGTTGTCCTCCGTTTGCCCGTCCTCCGTTTGCCAGCACCTCTAAATGTTGGTGCTAGTGCGGCCACTGTTTGGCACATAAATTGATACCTGTCATATACCTTTTACAAACCATGGTTCGAAACAGGTATAAAAGTAATCCTATCCAGAATCCCGTATTTCAATTTAAAGTTTTAATTGCTAAATTATACTTACTGCAGAAAATGATGAACACTCTGCTCGTGTAAATCTTCATTAAGTTCTTGTAAAGGGTGTTTTTTTCTCGAACGTATCCCTTAGTGTCGTAATTTGCCATTCTGCATTTTGAAAAAGGAATAAAAAGAATGAAGTTATATTTCATTTTATTCATTCCACTAGTGTTAAAACGTATACCAGTATTCAAGTATCTATTCATTTTAAATCTGTCAATGCCCCCTGCTCCCCTCCAAAAAGTATAGAATCAAATTAGAAAGTAAAGACATTAGGCCACATGTTTTGAACCCGCCACCCAAAACGGTGGTGACGTCACACTTTTCCAAATCATGTCCTGGGTGTTGGGTGTTGTTTCTCAAAACAGGTGTGAAAAATCGAGTTCTACAAAAAACTGACACAGTGCCAGTCTCAACCGACGACGGTAATTGATAATCACATGACCGACAGAGGCAATCTCAACTGACAGGCTTTGTATCAACTGACAAAATTCCAATATTAGCAACCCCTCCCCCGCCACTGACTCAAAAGTGTCACATTTTTAATTTTTGCCACGTTACGCTAAAGGGCGGCGAGTTCAAAATACATGGCCATTAAAAAAAAGATAAAATAAGAAAATATGTAAAATTATATTTAAAAGAAATGTATCTATAATGCGCTCATCATTTGCAGTCCCGGTCCCGTGGGACTGTCAGAAGTAGTGGCCTACAGGGAAGTTGGCGACCGGTTAGGAGACGAAAAGAACCCACCCTGTTTTACGGGCGGACGAAGCTGTCAAGTAGGGTCGGTCGGTCGGGCGATTTTTTTAAAACCTAAAATGTCACAAAAATCGGGATTTTTAAAAACAAATTGTGTAACATTTTTTTAGACATATTTTAGTCCCCAAAATGGCTGAATTTACATGATGTGAGAAATAAGTATCTAAAAAAAATCAAAAAAATCTTGAAAACGTAAAAAGTGGGTCGGTCGGGCCCGTAAAACGGGATGTTTTTTCCTCGCCTAAGCGGGGATTTGTCAGTTCATAGAAACGGATTGTTCCCGAGGTGCCCCATAGACGCCGAAGTCGGCCTCACTCTGCCAGGTTTTTTTGTTCCCCCCAAAGAAACACTAACATTGATATTCATTGATCAATATACATATGTAAGACAAACTTTAGGAACATTTCAAAGTGAAATAAATTTGTCTAAAAACATTCTGAAAACCATGACCTTTTTCCAATCACTTTTTATACACATATTTGATATCAAAAGAAACCCATAATTGTTATCATTATTTCTGTAACATCTTAGCCGCAATATATGTTCCATTTAGACAATACTTAAAGGGCCCAAAATGCAATGTTGTCGCGAAAGGTGGTTGACAGTAACACCGGCTCGTTTGTGTGCAAATTTCATGTCACCTTGTGCTTCTAAAATAAGGGCAATCCTGTATTTTAGGGGGATAAATTGATTTGACGGAATAAACTGAATGCTATACTATTCATTGATAAGCAAAGTCTGTTGAAGAGACACTATACGTTGTAACGTTTTTTCGTAATTTGAAGGAAAACTGTCAAAATGTAGTGCGCGAAATTGTTGGTGACTTTGATTTTTTGGCTATGATTGAGGTACATTTCTGCTTTAAACAAGCTTCTACCCACACATATTCCATTTTTGGGACACATATTTTTCGTGTTTGTACTTTTGACCATCATTATTCCATGATTCCTTTTGTCAAATGAACAGACAGTGCCAGTCTCAACCGACACGGCAGTCAATATTGGGGGGGGGGGGGGGGGGGGGGGTCGCCCCCCTCGCCCGGCCTCTGGCTACGCCACTGAATCTGGTAGACTGTTCCACTCAGTGATGGTGCGTGGAAAGAGTGAGAATTTGCGTGACTGGAATCTACTGTGGTAGTGAATGACACCTTTCGAGTTATTCAAACTAGAGCTACGGGTAACTGATGAGATAACGGTCGCCGGGGATGTCAATTTCGCTGTTGACGATCTTGTACATAAAAATCGTTATAGCCGGGTGTTTCTCCTCCTGGTCTGATTTGATTTGATTTGATTTGATATTATTTGGGTCCTACGATAACCCAATAAGCTTATTAGCTTATTTCCAGTGGGGTCCGTTAGATGTGTGAACAGATACAGACTGGGATGATCCCCTACTCTTTACGAAAGAGCCTGTAACCCATTTTTGGTTTTTAGTTTTATATATATCTCATTGTACTTTTTATTCCTATGAGCACACTTGTATATTTTGTGTGTGCTTTTTAAAAAATGCTTTTTATGTTTTTATTGTACAGCGCATCGAAACTTTTTGTATTATGCGCTTAACAAATGTAATTTATTATTATTATTATTATTAACGTGCTCGGGTATTGCTCTTCCGATGCACGGGACCACCATTTATACGTGACTTCCGAACGACTGTTTTTTGCTGCCATTAGGAAATCGTCACAATAATTTCGCTTCATTTACCAGGCTACCGACGGCGCACACAGTATCAGCACTTATATTGTAATATCCCCTAACAGCTCCCCATTCTCGCTTGGGTCGACGAAGCAATTGAGACTAAGTACCTTGCCCAAGGATACAGACAAGTTGGCTGTAGCGGGGCTAGAACTCACAATCTTTGCATCATGAGACCGGCATACTATCCACTAGACCACACGTGGTCTCTAAGGAGTGTCATTAAAGGTCGTAAAGTAATGACGTGACGCCGCCTTTGGTACGTTGACTTGACGAACCTGAATGCGCTCCTCTGGAACCCGCTTTACATCCTTCTTCTGGTAAGGGTCCCATACTGCACTGCGCAAACTCAACATGAGGTATATCTAAGCTGAAGTAGGCTGTTTCTTTCAGTGATTCTGGGCAGTTGTACAAGTTGCGACGGACACACCCAAGCATTCGGCTGGCTTTAGATGTTGCATGGCCGATGTGCGTGTTTCAACCCAAGTCGTCTTGAAGGTCCTAAGGGTGAGACTTTATAACCGATAATGTTTGGTTGCACAGCTGGTAGTCTTGATGCTTTTGGCTCCTGGAGTTGGTGATATTTGCATCAAGTAACATTTGTTGGGGTTGAACTGCATCTGCCAGTGCAGTCATGTTACCAATTTGTGAGTTGGTTTTCGTCTTGTAGTCTGTCATCAGATGGAGATGATACGGTTCGGTACACCAGTGCATCGTTTGATAAACGAGTTGATGATGAGATTTGATCTGGCAAGTCGTTTATGTACAGTAGAAACAAAAATGGCCCGAGAACAGTCCCTTGTGGAACACCAGAGTCTATGCCAACAGATGTAGATGTTCTGCCTTCCAGGATGACCCTTTGCGAGTGAAAGAAAGATGATATCCACGACAGCAGCTAGTCACTGATGCCGAAGTGTATACGCTAATTTACAATCAGTCGGTTAATATCGGTCGCTGTTTTGGAAATATCCCTGGAATAATCCATCAAATTTAGTAACAAAACAAAACTAAGATTTACTGATTAAATGTTGCAGGTCCATTCATTGTTCTCACTACTAATGTAATCGGGGAAAGATTGATGATAATGATCGCCGGTATGATGTGCAGTGTTGGTCTTATGCTATCTGCGTTTGTTACTGATACATGGATGCTGGTCATAACGTTATCTGTTGTTGGTGAGTAAACATTTCACTTTTAAGGGCTCGTGGAAAACCGTCTTTATGTTCATTTGATCATGTTGATATATTTACCAGGATACACATTTATTTATTTATTGTTTGAAAAGAGTAAAAGTTCAAAAAGCAAACTCGATTTTAGTCACCAATATCCGATAACAACATGACACATAATCTTGCCTCTCTATATATTTCAGGTTTTGGAAATGGCATGGCTTACATTGCTACGACTCTGATAATTTCAAAGCATTCCAGTTCTGAAATTAAGAATACTGCTATTGGGGTAGCCTGTTCGGGTGGGGCGATTGGCATTGTGATATTCCCTCCCATTGCTGAATTTTTACAAGATATATATGGATGGCGTTCAGCAATGCTGATCATTGGTGCAATCAATGCTAATATAATTGCTTGCGGTGCAGTAATGTCTTCCGTTACATCTTACAATGCATTGCATTCGTATGAAAATGTACATAATCCCAACCAACGGTCAGACGTACCTTATATGACGAGTATAAAGAATAAGATAGTGTCTATACTCAGACCATTCATTATTCTAAAAGAAAAACCAATCTTTGCGACATTTATCATCGCAAGAATTCTCAGCGGTATAGTGTATTCAGGTTGGACTATATTCCTGGTGCCTCATGCCATCTTAAAAGGAATTCCACCATTACAATCGGCATTATTATCATCTGTAGGTGGAGTTGGGGCAATAGTTGGTCGGTTAACGCCAGGTCCCATAATAGATCATGGTTACGTCACAGGTCTGCAATTCAGTTTTATAATCAATCTAGTAAACGCATTAGCATATCTTCTTGATCCACTATCTGACACCTTCTGGTCGTTAGCAATGCTCGCATTAATTAATGGTTTCGTGTTTGGGTCTGACGTTATTTTGGTATTACCTGTTTGTGAGGAAATGCTAAACGAAGAGAACACAATGAATGGCTACGGACTTGCTATGATTCCTGGGTCAATAGGCGGTATACTTGGTGGAGTGTTGATGGGTGAGTTATATCAAAATACATTATTTGATAAAAGAGTGTGACTCATTATTTTACTTTTCAAAATAAACTCCTCAAACAAATTCGGAATTTTATTTTCCCTTTTGTTGCATCACAACAAATAGGATAGTGACGTTTTCAGTTAACAATGATCACCCACATTGTCAGCTTGGTCAATGGTCATCTTCCATTTAAGGGAAGTGTCAACCCTATTATTTTGATGATCAACTTTTGCTTCTAAGTTTGAGAATATTTAATAAAAGTACATAAAAGTATACATTTATAGAAAGGAAATTTGATAAGGAATCTGATGGTGATATCAATGTGATACCAAATAAACTAAATTTTGAGAAATGAACCAAAAAGCTCTTTTTTTACCCCAAATTTTTCAGACAGCATAACTATAAAATAAAAAATGGTAATTTGTTCTAATATACATTTTTGTAAACAAAACAATTTTGTCTAGGAGGCAATTTTTTCTTTTTCCAAAATAAGGCTTAGTTTTGGAAATATTGCTAAAAACATCAGAAAAGGGTAAAAGTCGTGTTTTTTTGCATACATTTCGCTAGAAATGGATGCATATCTCGAGTTTAAAATCCATAATCGAAAAAATAAAAAATTGCCTCCTAGCGCTGAAAGTCCTCTACACAATGGTAGTAAAAGCTTACCTGATAGTTTGATATATCTTTAGTTATGTTGTCTGAAAATTCGTAAAATTCCTTCAAATTTGAACTTCTAGAAAACATCGATTTAGTAAAAATATTGACCTTTTTCACCATTTAAAGCTAAATATTCTCGGAATACACGGGCGTGTGACCTAAAAGGCGAGTATACTATTATGAACAATCAAAATAAACTATCAGATTCAATTTATATTGTCACAATGTGAAGAAATTGAAAGAAAACTGAAATTTAAATGATCGTAAGATTGGCCTTTGTTTACATTTTTAGGCATTGTTTTGCGCTCTTTTGTTTTCGCGTCTTCGTCGCGGATACTAAGCGGCGCGTCTAGTATTACGCACGGGAAGATTCAGCGCGCGACGCAATGATCGAACAGCTGTCGCAGCATTTGAAAAGCGCGGAACTCCGCTTAATTTCCCGCCAAATAAACATGCGCCTTTTCCTGACTCAAACTTACCAAAACAACAATTTTAAATCACCCAAAAGAACGGGAAATAATCGCTTCCGATTAGTAACTTATGATGGTAATGATAGAATACATATAAAAGTATAAAATAATAGAGAAATATGAAATTCAATTTTTGAAACAAGTGCCGGGTTGACACTGCCCTTAAACTCTACGATGACATCAGATACATGAATAATTAATAATACCTTTGGAAAGAATGATTCTCATTGGATGAGGTTAAGTGTGGACTTATAGTTGAGGATTGAAACTGGTAAGACAGGTTCCTTTGTGAGAATGTGAGAGGTCTCAATCTCAATGTGCCCAAATTCATCACAACTTTGTGCTCGAAAGAACAACTCTGTCGTTATTTCAACGACGTCTTACATTGTAAAGTACAGTAAAGATAGATGCTTTATTAACCGAGTTGTTCATTTGAGCGCGAAATAGTGGTGATTTGGGAAGATGCTGATGGAGACTTCCTCACACGCTCTAGCGAGTGGCTGAGCGTTGAAACAAGTGAGTGCTAATGGCATCATTAGCAAAAAGAACACATAGCTTTCCATTGACATGTATCACAATATGACCACATCAAGAAAATACCAATATAGGCGATGGAAAAACAATTCTGAACTTCTTCACAAAGAAGTCACAAAAACACTTGCTCTAGTATCATCCATGGTCGTTAATTGCGAAGTTTAAAGAGGTTTGACTTGCTATCTATCACTATATTTATCGATGCGTTGCATTGCAGTGCATTGTGATGTATATTGTTTTGGTACGTTACCACTCGCCATTCTATTTTTGTTCAGTTACAAATCTGATAATAGTAATATTGTTTCGTTTCTCAATTAACCCTAACCAGCCAGGCTATGTTTTTGTGTGGAAACAGGGGGAGGGGGACAGCAATTTTTACCGAAATAATCGCCGCGCAACCCAGATTCAAACCCGGGACCCTCCGACCACCGCGCTGCGTCTCTAACTACTCGCCTAACCTGCCAACACTCGTCCGGGCAGCGATTTCGTACACACATATCAGCTTGGGTGATGACGTCATCGAATCGAATGCTGTAGCATGCGCGTGGACATTGTTTTTTTGCCGTAGTGAATCGTAGTGTCTAGGAAGGTTAGGGTTAATCTAAGATTAATAACCGATTGGTAATGTATTTGTGTTCTTTTCAGGTTACTTCTTTGATGTCGGAGTTGGTTGGTTTCTTATCCTCTCTTTAATGTCGGTTTGCTCTGCTGTGTTATTCGCCATTCCTTTAATAATATTAAAATATATCCATGGATGTGGTTATACGGTGTGAGTCAAAAAGAAGGTAATTGTGAAGGTGACTATTTGTGTCTAAAAAGACCAAACCAATTTGATAAACTAATGAAGCACATTTTCAAAGAGCATTTTATCCGCACTAAAATGGAAAATTGCTATCCAAAGTTATGCATATTTTATAAAGGAACCCATTTTGTCAGCTGTCCACGAAATGCTAAATCCTTTGAAAAATTATCCGTAAAGAGTAAAGAGTCTATATTCACAAAGAGCCAGTCTAATATTTTCAATGAGGTCTAAAGCCGGGCGTTTCATAGACAGTCATGACAGTAGAATAATATACATATAATCAATGATATGTGGCTAAAGGTTGAGTCAACACTGAAACATTTCCCTTTTTCAGATCATTTCATGAGGATCATGTGTGAATCGTTTTTGGAAGAAAAAGAAAATCATGAACAACTTCTTTTTGACTCACACTGTAGATACACGGTACTGATAATAGTAAGGCTGCGTTCGTTTAGCTTACCACTCCACGACGCGTCTTGGTGTGAGTAAGAGTAACGACGAGCGAAGCGAGGATTCTCTTACGATCTTATAGCTAAAGCAAAGTTTTTTCATGCATGTTTTTGGACAAAAACATGCATTTTCCCCTTGGCCTTGAAAAAACATTACATCGATTACGTCACAAACTAAAATGTGGCCCTTTTATTGCACAACATTTTGTTGGACAGCTTACGCAAACAAATGATCCTTGATATCACACCATGGTGGCAAAATTCGAGGCCACATTTGCACTTTTCAACAAAAAAACAGTGGTGCGATACTTTTTTCCATGTGTATATATAGAGCTATATCTGTTGTCATTTGTTTATATTACATTTAACAAATATATATTTCCAATTGCAATGTGTCGGCGCGTCTCTTACGATTTTGAGAATTTTTTGACGTATAAATGTATGAGGCCATATTGTGTTTTGAATTGATCACCCCAAAAGGGTGGCGGCGTTGCATTTTTTTGGTGACGAATCATCCATCTCTCTCTATTAACTCAACAACTAAAAATGGTAGAGCTATGGTTTAGGTATTATTTAAAAGCTTATTTATCTAGCTACACTGTGTGAATAAATCAGGTATTTCTATAACTGTTTAGCTGAGATATGATTGATTATATTTCGAAGGTAAGTGGTGGCGGCGACGGCGGTGGCGCTGTGTACAATCTCTATGGGAAATATAGAAAATGTTCCCAATTCTACGTTCAATTTACAATAACTCCTCATCTCTGTATGGTACAAACATGATTGTGCTCTCATTTTATAGATTGTTCTATATTTTATAAGTTTCTGCTTCAATAAACGTGTCAACTATTACGTAACAATTGTAATCATGAATCGATTGCATTGTCCTTGGCTTTCTTCCTATTCACTACACAGTGACTTGCCCTAATTCATCGATTTTACATACATGACTATATGTAACCACCCCCAAATTTGCCTTATATTTTTTGCTCCAAAATTCATTCCAATTTTGGATAAACATAAAATAATATAGATTGTCCTTCCGGTTCCCCACAATAGAGGATAAACACAATTTGTGAGTTTTACTTACTAAAAGTAATGACGTGTGTTTCTAAATACTATTATGATGAGAGATTGTCCCTCGTGACTGTATTAGCCCATACCCACACCAAGGCTGGTATGAGGCTATGACATCACAAGGATTTCTGGGTTGAGTGCATTGAGATAATAATAAGACTTTTATACCAGACGCCTAGCAAGACTGTCACCTTCAATGTTTAGTTGGAAATGTTTTTGCTCGATTTAGTGTGAAACTGGTTAGATGTTTGTTTCTGAATATACATGTAATTAAGCATGACTTGGAAAATGTAATTAGATATTACTTGGTATATGGCTAAACAAAGGCCAAGATCTGTATATATTCGGGAGGATGAAATGACTTCACATCATTCCATCATCCGATCTCCAAGTCTCCACATCAACTTCTGAGTTATAATAATAATAAGTTTACTCTGTAATCTTCATGCTGAATATTATTACGAAGTTGGTTGTGTTTGTTGCTACATGTATATTATTTGCTGTGTGTTGACTTCTCATTCAACACAGGTAAGCACAGAACTTTTATGTTATTTATATATTGTATATTCATTATGTTGGTTATTATGAATATGGTATATGATATTGTTGATTATTAGAATGTTGATAAACTGATAATGATTTAGCTATCAATTCATAGCTTAGATGTATTTATGTTTGATTTGGATTCACATTCTTCAATGTTGTTATAATGGATGTAGAGATGTTTATTTACATGTTTCATGTTTAAACCCAAACATGAAGTGCTAATTTGCACATGTAAATAATATGATTGTTATGCTGCTCTTGTAAAATGAGTTAGGCTCACCCATGCCTATAGTTACGCTTTTATAATGTTCAGTTGTTTTGATATGTTTTATGTACATTCTATGTACATGCCAAATTGTTAAGAGTTGAATGTCTTCTTATAAACATACTGGATGACAATGACTGTGATACTTTTTATTTAAATAGTTTATTAGATTATACAATGGTAATTATTATTTGTTCATACTGGTTTACAAATTAACGATATCACGATCTAATTGAGTTTTACTTTAATGAACTGCATGAATGTTAGACATTCATGAGATGCTTGTTTATAGTGGTTATTGAGATTATATTTTCCTAGTAATAATGTATAAATCTTAGGGATTTCTAAAACCTCATCTTAGGATTGGTTTGTTGCTCTATGACGTGAATAGCTGACCATGTTATAGTAGTAAATCACTGGTGCCTAAATTGTCTAAACACCTGTGACCTCGATTATGTTCATTCATACTTTCACTACTACTACTCAGGGATAGATTTCTGTCGGTAAAGCTTGAAGCTATGCTTGTTTCGCAACAAGGTCGCCCCTTGCTCAGCATGTGGTGCCGATTGAGTTGTTACTGCCACAAGCCAGTGCACAAGCATGCTTAGCAGCATACATGTATACTATAAGGATTCCCACCCAAATACTATGATTAAAGATCATCGATTGTTATTTGCATTTGCCTGATATTACAAATTCATCATATTCACAGATGGATAACTTACTGTAAAACATTCAAAACAATGGCTTCAAAGTTGTTTTCTGACGGAGATTGGTAGAAAATTCCTAAAATGTCATCATAGTACAGCACTGGTTGACACTATATCGGATCCTTTTATTATAGAAAAAAGCAACGGTGAAATCTCAATTTGCAAAGGTAGATCGAAAGAACAGGTCCTGATGTACCGCCCTCAAGTGGATCCACTTTATTCCGATGAAAGATGAGGTCATGGCATCTCATTGAATATGCAAATTGGTAATTTTCCACAGAATAGCACATGTGTTTTGTTTGTAAACATCAAATTCAGTGACCTTGCGCGTGCTTTGATTGGTTGACACTGATCATGTGATGCAACAAGCGTTATGATTGGCTCAATTACTATCAAGGGCACACATGTTCAGATGCCAAACCACAGAAATCCCACGCTGAGATCATGCTGGGATCTGTCATCGGCGAAACAAGGATAGGTTGGGCTGAATTTTACAAAAGAGCGGGAGGGTACCAAAGGTACCTGCTTTCGGACGACCAAACTAACTCTTTTAAAACCACCGATTGTAAAATGCTATAATAGAAGTTCAAACTAGAAAATCTAAAATAAGTAGCATCCCAAAACAGAAAACTTTGATGAAGATGATTTAAAAGAAAATCAACTGAAGGCAACGTGTCCGACAAAATCTTTGTCGTGGCAAAACTTATTAGATGATGTGTTGTTAAAACAAACAACACTGAATTTCTAAACTTGAAATTCCTATTTTGTCTTATCTCACAAAATATATTTGATTCTATGTCACACGGTAAAAGCTTCCGAATGAAACACGATATACGCTGGCTCTTTCTCCGACATTTAAAATGATCAATTTCCAAACTAGGAAAGTATATCTTATTAAAATCTGACAAATAAATGTCTTGCTGAATGTTGTGTAGGCCTAATGTGCTTTATTCCGTATTGGACTAAAAGACACGCGGCATGTATTGCTCATATTAAACTTATATGAGAAGGCAGTAGGTCTATTTATCTTCCGATAAATCAAAAAGCGAACTGGCTTAATGATAGTTATTTAAAACTATGACAGAAGGCATGACTTGCCGTTCTTTAAACGATGATCGATGGAGGCGACTTGTTGTAAATCACCCGGTAATTCATGACTATGCAACTTCAGGTTTATAAAACTGTTTGCTAAAAGAAAGCTAGCTTGCTTTCGTAACTAAGATGACTCTGGGAAAGAACAAAATTAATCCAATGGACTAATACGGAAAACCAAATGCCATTCTAGACTTAGAGTGACTTATATACAATGAGCTTTGTATATGTCTTCTTAACATTCCTAACTTAAAATGTCCTCTCCCTTGAGTTTAAACTACTAGGGAGGAGACAAATAAGTTGAGAATGTCCTATAGAGTAAAGGCCCACCATGTTTAAGATAAAACAATGGTGACGGCATGCAGAGTAGCTAGACGCGTTTCGACTCTCCGTGAGTCTCATCAGTAGCACGGGCTGCTGGTAGGTTAACTGACCTGTGCCTACATACACAAGTTTTAAATCTAAGTAAGTACAGGGCAAAACTTGCCTATATTACTAACAGACGATAAAAATGTTATGCAACGAGCGAGATAACTTTCGCTGATCGGAACCATACTCGGGCCCTAAAATTTCGCGGACAAACTGCCGCTATTAAGCCTATCATACAGTTTGGCAAAAGCCTGAAACTGTAATGAAAGTTTTCCATGTTCAATTCCCAAAAGTTAAACCATTTCTTGGTTAACTACAAAATGGCGACCATGCTCTCCGTCTTATGCTGGACAATGAGAGCAAGCGGCCGTCGACAATGCAATGGGCGATCCAAGCAAACAAAGGATGCCAATTAGCGTAGTCATAAAAGATGAAAGGCCTGGTATCTTTACCAGTCATGTTGATCACATGTACAACTCGTGCACACTTGCGCCTCCATTTGTAATAATATAAAATAATAGAATACTATCTATTACTTTTTCTAAAATTAAATAGAAAACTATCTATTTATGTTGAAAAATCCTGGCTAGGATGTATATTCAAGACCTTGAATTTGACTAACTAGTCAATCGTGAAAAAATGCCAAACAAAAATGAACCTTTCTTGGTTCAAACAACAATCAGTAAAGTTATTACTAATGTCGGGAAATGCGTGTTCTACTTTAATAAGTAGAGAAAGAAGAGCTCGAAGAATCAAAATGTCGAATAAGTTGATAGTTGCCTGTTCTGTGATGAAAACTCTTTCTTGAGTTTTTTTCTATTACAATTATCTGCTGAAAATCGGTGGTGGAAATTAGTCTCTATTTCCAAAAACCTACTGAACTTAGTAAGTTTAAAAGTTAAAAAGAGTTGAATTCAAGAGTTGAATTCTGATGGAAAGACCTACAACGAGGGATTAACTGCCAACATACCATCAGATATGTCCGTCAATACTATCCCTTACCCCTCCCAAAACCTCAAGTATGGCAGTCATGACCTCGGAAATGTAAACACATCCAAAAGAATCACCTGTGAAACACACCGGGTTAAAATATCAAACATTACAAAAGAGCGGGAGGGTACTAAGTTCAGTAGGTTTTTGGAAATAGAGACTAATTTCCACCACCGATTTTCAGCAGATAATTGTAATAGAAAAAACTCAAGAAAGAGTTTTCATCACAGAACAGGCAACTATCAACTTATTCGACATTTGATTTTTCGAGCTCTTCTTTCTCTACTGATTAAAGTAGAACACGCATTTCCCGACATTAGTAATAACTTTACTGATTGTTGTTTGAACCAAGAAAGGTTCATTTTTGTTTGGCATCTTTTCACGATTGACTAGTTAGTCAAATTCAAGGTCTTGAATATACATCCTAGCCAGGATTTTTCAACATAAATAGATAGTTTTCTATTTAATTTTAGAAAAAGTAATAGATAGTATTCTATTATTTTATATTATTACAAATGGAGGCGCAAGTGTGCACGAGTTGTACATGTGATCAACATGACTGGTAAAGATACCAGGCCTTTCATCTTTTATGACTACGCTAATTGGCATCCTTTGTTTGCTTGGATCGCCCACGGCATTGTCGACGGCCGCTTGCTCTCATTGTCCAGCATAGGACGGAGAGCATGGTCGCCATTTTGTAGTTAACCAAGAAATGGTTTAACTTTTGGGAATTGAACATGGAAAACATTCATTACAGTTTCAGGCTTTTGCCAAACTGTATGATAGGCTTAATAGCGGCAGTTTGTCCGCGAAATTTTAGGGTCCGAGTATGGTTCCGATCAGCGAAAGTGATCTCGCTCGTTGCATAACATTTTTATCGTCTGTTAGTAATATAGGCAAGTTTTGCCCTGTACTTACTTAGATTTAAAACTTGTGTATGTAGGCACAGGTCAGTTGACCTATCAGCAGCCCGTGCTACTGATGAGACTCACGGAGAGTCGAAACGCGTCTAGCTACTCTGCATGCCGTCACCATTGTTTCAACTTAAACATGGTGGGCCTTTACTCTATAGGACATTCTCAACTTATTTGTCTCCTCCCTAGTAGTTTAAACTCAAGGGAGATGACATTTTAAGTTAGGAATGTTAAGAAGACATATACAAAGCTCATTGTATATAAGTCACTCTAAGTCTAGAATGGCATTTTGTTTTTCCGTATTAGTCCATTGGATTAATTTTGTTCTTTCCCAGAGTCATCTTAGTTACGAAAGCAAGCTAGCTTTCTTTTAGCAAACAGTTTCATAAACCTGAAGTTCATAGTCATGAATTACCGGGTGAATTACAACAAGTCGCCTCCATCGATCATCGTTTAAAGAACGGCAAGTCATGCCTTCTGTCATCGTTTTAAATAACTATCATTAAGCCAGTTCGCTTTTTGATTTATCGTAAGATAAATAGACCTACTGCCTTCTCATATAAGTTTAATATGAGCAATACATGCCGCGTGTCTTTTAGTCCAATACGGAATAAAGCACATTAGGCCTACACAACATTCAGCAAGACATTTATTTGTCAGATTTTAATAAGATATACTTTCCTAGTTTGGAAATTTATCATTTTAAATGTCGGAGAAAGAGCCAGCGTTTATCGTGTTTCATTCGGAAGCTTTTACCGTGTGACATAGAATCAAATATATTTTGTGAGATAAGACAAAAAATAGGAATTTCAAGTTTAGAAATTCAGTGTTGTTTGTTTTAACAACACATCATCTAATAAGTTTTGCCACGACAAAGATTTTGTCGGACACGTTGCCTTCAGTTGATTTTCTTTTAAATCATCTTCATCAAAGTTTTCTGTTTTGGAATGCTACTTATTTTAGATTTTCTAGTTTGAACTTCTATTATAGCATTTTACAATCGGTGGTTTTAAAAGAGTTAGTTTGGTCGTCCGAAAGCAGGTACCCTTGTTACCCTCCCACCCTTTTGAAATGTTTGATATAGTAACCCGGTGTGTTTCACAGGTGATTCTTTTGGATGTGTTTACATTTCCGAGGTCATGACTGCCATACTTGCGGTTTTGGAGAGGGGTTAGGGATAGTATTGACGCACATATCTGATGGTATGTGGACAGGCAATCCCTCGTTGTAGGTCTTTCCATCAGAATTCAACTCTTGAATTCCAACTCTTTTTAACTTTTAAACTTACTAAGTTCAGTAGGTTTTTGGAAATAGAGACTAATTTCCACCACCGATTTTCAGCAGATAATTGTAATAGAAAAAACTCAAGAAAGAGTTTTCATCACAGAACAGGCAACT
Organism: Ophiura sarsii; assembly: GCA_035610835.1. Taxonomy (NCBI): domain Eukaryota; kingdom Metazoa; phylum Echinodermata; class Ophiuroidea; order Amphilepidida; family Ophiuridae; genus Ophiura; species Ophiura sarsii. The sequence continues at coordinate 38,922,218 of CM069458.1, read as the reverse complement.
ATCAACTTATTCGACATTTGATTTTTCGAGCTCTTCTTTCTCTACTGATTAAAGTAGAACACGCATTTCCCGACATTAGTAATAACTTTACTGATTGTTGTTTGAACCAAGAAAGGTTCATTTTTGTTTGGCATCTTTTCACGATTGACTAGTTAGTCAAATTCAAGGTCTTGAATATACATCCTAGCCAGGATTTTTCAACATAAATAGATAGTTTTCTATTTAATTTTAGAAAAAGTAATAGATAGTATTCTATTATTTTATATTATTACAAATGGAGGCGCAAGTGTGCACGAGTTGTACATGTGATCAACATGACTGGTAAAGATACCAGGCCTTTCATCTTTTATGACTACGCTAATTGGCATCCTTTGTTTGCTTGGATCGCCCACGGCATTGTCGACGGCCGCTTGCTCTCATTGTCCAGCATAGGACGGAGAGCATGGTCGCCATTTTGTAGTTAACCAAGAAATGGTTTAACTTTTGGGAATTGAACATGGAAAACATTCATTACAGTTTCAGGCTTTTGCCAAACTGTATGATAGGCTTAATAGCGGCAGTTTGTCCGCGAAATTTTAGGGTCCGAGTATGGTTCCGATCAGCGAAAGTGATCTCGCTCGTTGCATAACATTTTTATCGTCTGTTAGTAATATAGGCAAGTTTTGCCCTGTACTTACTTAGATTTAAAACTTGTGTATGTAGGCACAGGTCAGTTGACCTATCAGCAGCCCGTGCTACTGATGAGACTCACGGAGAGTCGAAACGCGTCTAGCTACTCTGCATGCCGTCACCATTGTTTCAACTTAAACATGGTGGGCCTTTACTCTATAGGACATTCTCAACTTATTTGTCTCCTCCCTAGTAGTTTAAACTCAAGGGAGATGACATTTTAAGTTAGGAATGTTAAGAAGACATATACAAAGCTCATTGTATATAAGTCACTCTAAGTCTAGAATGGCATTTTGTTTTTCCGTATTAGTCCATTGGATTAATTTTGTTCTTTCCCAGAGTCATCTTAGTTACGAAAGCAAGCTAGCTTTCTTTTAGCAAACAGTTTCATAAACCTGAAGTTCATAGTCATGAATTACCGGGTGAATTACAACAAGTCGCCTCCATCGATCATCGTTTAAAGAACGGCAAGTCATGCCTTCTGTCATCGTTTTAAATAACTATCATTAAGCCAGTTCGCTTTTTGATTTATCGTAAGATAAATAGACCTACTGCCTTCTCATATAAGTTTAATATGAGCAATACATGCCGCGTGTCTTTTAGTCCAATACGGAATAAAGCACATTAGGCCTACACAACATTCAGCAAGACATTTATTTGTCAGATTTTAATAAGATATACTTTCCTAGTTTGGAAATTTATCATTTTAAATGTCGGAGAAAGAGCCAGCGTTTATCGTGTTTCATTCGGAAGCTTTTACCGTGTGACATAGAATCAAATATATTTTGTGAGATAAGACAAAAAATAGGAATTTCAAGTTTAGAAATTCAGTGTTGTTTGTTTTAACAACACATCATCTAATAAGTTTTGCCACGACAAAGATTTTGTCGGACACGTTGCCTTCAGTTGATTTTCTTTTAAATCATCTTCATCAAAGTTTTCTGTTTTGGAATGCTACTTATTTTAGATTTTCTAGTTTGAACTTCTATTATAGCATTTTACAATCGGTGGTTTTAAAAGAGTTAGTTTGGTCGTCCGAAAGCAGGTACCCTTGTTACCCTCCCACCCTTTTGAAATGTTTGATATAGTAACCCGGTGTGTTTCACAGGTGATTCTTTTGGATGTGTTTACATTTCCGAGGTCATGACTGCCATACTTGCGGTTTTGGAGAGGGGTTAGGGATAGTATTGACGCACATATCTGATGGTATGTGGACAGGCAATCCCTCGTTGTAGGTCTTTCCATCAGAATTCAACTCTTGAATTCCAACTCTTTTTAACTTTTAAACTTACTAAGTTCAGTAGGTTTTTGGAAATAGAGACTAATTTCCACCACCGATTTTCAGCAGATAATTGTAATAGAAAAAACTCAAGAAAGAGTTTTCATCACAGAACAGGCAACTATCAACTTATTCGACATTTGATTTTTCGAGCTCTTCTTTCTCTACTGATTAAAGTAGAACACGCATTTCCCGACATTAGTAATAACTTTACTGATTGTTGTTTGAACCAAGAAAGGTTCATTTTTGTTTGGCATCTTTTCACGATTGACTAGTTAGTCAAATTCAAGGTCTTGAATATACATCCTAGCCAGGATTTTTCAACATAAATAGATAGTTTTCTATTTAATTTTAGAAAAAGTAATAGATAGTATTCTATTATTTTATATTATTACAAATGGAGGCGCAAGTGTGCACGAGTTGTACATGTGATCAACATGACTGGTAAAGATACCAGGCCTTTCATCTTTTATGACTACGCTAATTGGCATCCTTTGTTTGCTTGGATCGCCCACGGCATTGTCGACGGCCGCTTGCTCTCATTGTCCAGCATAGGACGGAGAGCATGGTCGCCATTTTGTAGTTAACCAAGAAATGGTTTAACTTTTGGGAATTGAACATGGAAAACATTCATTACAGTTTCAGGCTTTTGCCAAACTGTATGATAGGCTTAATAGCGGCAGTTTGTCCGCGAAATTTTAGGGTCCGAGTATGGTTCCGATCAGCGAAAGTGATCTCGCTCGTTGCATAACATTTTTATCGTCTGTTAGTAATATAGGCAAGTTTTGCCCTGTACTTACTTAGATTTAAAACTTGTGTATGTAGGCACAGGTCAGTTGACCTATCAGCAGCCCGTGCTACTGATGAGACTCACGGAGAGTCGAAACGCGTCTAGCTACTCTGCATGCCGTCACCATTGTTTCAACTTAAACATGGTGGGCCTTTACTCTATAGGACATTCTCAACTTATTTGTCTCCTCCCTAGTAGTTTAAACTCAAGGGAGATGACATTTTAAGTTAGGAATGTTAAGAAGACATATACAAAGCTCATTGTATATAAGTCACTCTAAGTCTAGAATGGCATTTTGTTTTTCCGTATTAGTCCATTGGATTAATTTTGTTCTTTCCCAGAGTCATCTTAGTTACGAAAGCAAGCTAGCTTTCTTTTAGCAAACAGTTTCATAAACCTGAAGTTCATAGTCATGAATTACCGGGTGAATTACAACAAGTCGCCTCCATCGATCATCGTTTAAAGAACGGCAAGTCATGCCTTCTGTCATCGTTTTAAATAACTATCATTAAGCCAGTTCGCTTTTTGATTTATCGTAAGATAAATAGACCTACTGCCTTCTCATATAAGTTTAATATGAGCAATACATGCCGCGTGTCTTTTAGTCCAATACGGAATAAAGCACATTAGGCCTACACAACATTCAGCAAGACATTTATTTGTCAGATTTTAATAAGATATACTTTCCTAGTTTGGAAATTTATCATTTTAAATGTCGGAGAAAGAGCCAGCGTTTATCGTGTTTCATTCGGAAGCTTTTACCGTGTGACATAGAATCAAATATATTTTGTGAGATAAGACAAAAAATAGGAATTTCAAGTTTAGAAATTCAGTGTTGTTTGTTTTAACAACACATCATCTAATAAGTTTTGCCACGACAAAGATTTTGTCGGACACGTTGCCTTCAGTTGATTTTCTTTTAAATCATCTTCATCAAAGTTTTCTGTTTTGGAATGCTACTTATTTTAGATTTTCTAGTTTGAACTTCTATTATAGCATTTTACAATCGGTGGTTTTAAAAGAGTTAGTTTGGTCGTCCGAAAGCAGGTACCCTTGTTACCCTCCCACCCTTTTGAAATGTTTGATATAGTAACCCGGTGTGTTTCACAGGTGATTCTTTTGGATGTGTTTACATTTCCGAGGTCATGACTGCCATACTTGCGGTTTTGGAGAGGGGTTAGGGATAGTATTGACGCACATATCTGATGGTATGTGGACAGGCAATCCCTCGTTGTAGGTCTTTCCATCAGAATTCAACTCTTGAATTCCAACTCTTTTTAACTTTTAAACTTACTAAGTTCAGTAGGTTTTTGGAAATAGAGACTAATTTCCACCACCGATTTTCAGCAGATAATTGTAATAGAAAAAACTCAAGAAAGAGTTTTCATCACAGAACAGGCAACTATCAACTTATTCGACATTTGATTTTTCGAGCTCTTCTTTCTCTACTGATTAAAGTAGAACACGCATTTCCCGACATTAGTAATAACTTTACTGATTGTTGTTTGAACCAAGAAAGGTTCATTTTTGTTTGGCATCTTTTCACGATTGACTAGTTAGTCAAATTCAAGGTCTTGAATATACATCCTAGCCAGGATTTTTCAACATAAATAGATAGTTTTCTATTTAATTTTAGAAAAAGTAATAGATAGTATTCTATTATTTTATATTATTACAAATGGAGGCGCAAGTGTGCACGAGTTGTACATGTGATCAACATGACTGGTAAAGATACCAGGCCTTTCATCTTTTATGACTACGCTAATTGGCATCCTTTGTTTGCTTGGATCGCCCACGGCATTGTCGACGGCCGCTTGCTCTCATTGTCCAGCATAGGACGGAGAGCATGGTCGCCATTTTGTAGTTAACCAAGAAATGGTTTAACTTTTGGGAATTGAACATGGAAAACATTCATTACAGTTTCAGGCTTTTGCCAAACTGTATGATAGGCTTAATAGCGGCAGTTTGTCCGCGAAATTTTAGGGTCCGAGTATGGTTCCGATCAGCGAAAGTGATCTCGCTCGTTGCATAACATTTTTATCGTCTGTTAGTAATATAGGCAAGTTTTGCCCTGTACTTACTTAGATTTAAAACTTGTGTATGTAGGCACAGGTCAGTTGACCTATCAGCAGCCCGTGCTACTGATGAGACTCACGGAGAGTCGAAACGCGTCTAGCTACTCTGCATGCCGTCACCATTGTTTCAACTTAAACATGGTGGGCCTTTACTCTATAGGACATTCTCAACTTATTTGTCTCCTCCCTAGTAGTTTAAACTCAAGGGAGATGACATTTTAAGTTAGGAATGTTAAGAAGACATATACAAAGCTCATTGTATATAAGTCACTCTAAGTCTAGAATGGCATTTTGTTTTTCCGTATTAGTCCATTGGATTAATTTTGTTCTTTCCCAGAGTCATCTTAGTTACGAAAGCAAGCTAGCTTTCTTTTAGCAAACAGTTTCATAAACCTGAAGTTCATAGTCATGAATTACCGGGTGAATTACAACAAGTCGCCTCCATCGATCATCGTTTAAAGAACGGCAAGTCATGCCTTCTGTCATCGTTTTAAATAACTATCATTAAGCCAGTTCGCTTTTTGATTTATCGTAAGATAAATAGACCTACTGCCTTCTCATATAAGTTTAATATGAGCAATACATGCCGCGTGTCTTTTAGTCCAATACGGAATAAAGCACATTAGGCCTACACAACATTCAGCAAGACATTTATTTGTCAGATTTTAATAAGATATACTTTCCTAGTTTGGAAATTTATCATTTTAAATGTCGGAGAAAGAGCCAGCGTTTATCGTGTTTCATTCGGAAGCTTTTACCGTGTGACATAGAATCAAATATATTTTGTGAGATAAGACAAAAAATAGGAATTTCAAGTTTAGAAATTCAGTGTTGTTTGTTTTAACAACACATCATCTAATAAGTTTTGCCACGACAAAGATTTTGTCGGACACGTTGCCTTCAGTTGATTTTCTTTTAAATCATCTTCATCAAAGTTTTCTGTTTTGGAATGCTACTTATTTTAGATTTTCTAGTTTGAACTTCTATTATAGCATTTTACAATCGGTGGTTTTAAAAGAGTTAGTTTGGTCGTCCGAAAGCAGGTACCCTTGTTACCCTCCCACCCTTTTGAAATGTTTGATATAGTAACCCGGTGTGTTTCACAGGTGATTCTTTTGGATGTGTTTACATTTCCGAGGTCATGACTGCCATACTTGCGGTTTTGGAGAGGGGTTAGGGATAGTATTGACGCACATATCTGATGGTATGTGGACAGGCAATCCCTCGTTGTAGGTCTTTCCATCAGAATTCAACTCTTGAATTCCAACTCTTTTTAACTTTTAAACTTACTAAGTTCAGTAGGTTTTTGGAAATAGAGACTAATTTCCACCACCGATTTTCAGCAGATAATTGTAATAGAAAAAACTCAAGAAAGAGTTTTCATCACAGAACAGGCAACTATCAACTTATTCGACATTTGATTTTTCGAGCTCTTCTTTCTCTACTGATTAAAGTAGAACACGCATTTCCCGACATTAGTAATAACTTTACTGATTGTTGTTTGAACCAAGAAAGGTTCATTTTTGTTTGGCATCTTTTCACGATTGACTAGTTAGTCAAATTCAAGGTCTTGAATATACATCCTAGCCAGGATTTTTCAACATAAATAGATAGTTTTCTATTTAATTTTAGAAAAAGTAATAGATAGTATTCTATTATTTTATATTATTACAAATGGAGGCGCAAGTGTGCACGAGTTGTACATGTGATCAACATGACTGGTAAAGATACCAGGCCTTTCATCTTTTATGACTACGCTAATTGGCATCCTTTGTTTGCTTGGATCGCCCACGGCATTGTCGACGGCCGCTTGCTCTCATTGTCCAGCATAGGACGGAGAGCATGGTCGCCATTTTGTAGTTAACCAAGAAATGGTTTAACTTTTGGGAATTGAACATGGAAAACATTCATTACAGTTTCAGGCTTTTGCCAAACTGTATGATAGGCTTAATAGCGGCAGTTTGTCCGCGAAATTTTAGGGTCCGAGTATGGTTCCGATCAGCGAAAGTGATCTCGCTCGTTGCATAACATTTTTATCGTCTGTTAGTAATATAGGCAAGTTTTGCCCTGTACTTACTTAGATTTAAAACTTGTGTATGTAGGCACAGGTCAGTTGACCTATCAGCAGCCCGTGCTACTGATGAGACTCACGGAGAGTCGAAACGCGTCTAGCTACTCTGCATGCCGTCACCATTGTTTCAACTTAAACATGGTGGGCCTTTACTCTATAGGACATTCTCAACTTATTTGTCTCCTCCCTAGTAGTTTAAACTCAAGGGAGATGACATTTTAAGTTAGGAATGTTAAGAAGACATATACAAAGCTCATTGTATATAAGTCACTCTAAGTCTAGAATGGCATTTTGTTTTTCCGTATTAGTCCATTGGATTAATTTTGTTCTTTCCCAGAGTCATCTTAGTTACGAAAGCAAGCTAGCTTTCTTTTAGCAAACAGTTTCATAAACCTGAAGTTCATAGTCATGAATTACCGGGTGAATTACAACAAGTCGCCTCCATCGATCATCGTTTAAAGAACGGCAAGTCATGCCTTCTGTCATCGTTTTAAATAACTATCATTAAGCCAGTTCGCTTTTTGATTTATCGTAAGATAAATAGACCTACTGCCTTCTCATATAAGTTTAATATGAGCAATACATGCCGCGTGTCTTTTAGTCCAATACGGAATAAAGCACATTAGGCCTACACAACATTCAGCAAGACATTTATTTGTCAGATTTTAATAAGATATACTTTCCTAGTTTGGAAATTTATCATTTTAAATGTCGGAGAAAGAGCCAGCGTTTATCGTGTTTCATTCGGAAGCTTTTACCGTGTGACATAGAATCAAATATATTTTGTGAGATAAGACAAAAAATAGGAATTTCAAGTTTAGAAATTCAGTGTTGTTTGTTTTAACAACACATCATCTAATAAGTTTTGCCACGACAAAGATTTTGTCGGACACGTTGCCTTCAGTTGATTTTCTTTTAAATCATCTTCATCAAAGTTTTCTGTTTTGGAATGCTACTTATTTTAGATTTTCTAGTTTGAACTTCTATTATAGCATTTTACAATCGGTGGTTTTAAAAGAGTTAGTTTGGTCGTCCGAAAGCAGGTACCCTTGTTACCCTCCCACCCTTTTGAAATGTTTGATATAGTAACCCGGTGTGTTTCACAGGTGATTCTTTTGGATGTGTTTACATTTCCGAGGTCATGACTGCCATACTTGCGGTTTTGGAGAGGGGTTAGGGATAGTATTGACGCACATATCTGATGGTATGTGGACAGGCAATCCCTCGTTGTAGGTCTTTCCATCAGAATTCAACTCTTGAATTCCAACTCTTTTTAACTTTTAAACTTACTAAGTTCAGTAGGTTTTTGGAAATAGAGACTAATTTCCACCACCGATTTTCAGCAGATAATTGTAATAGAAAAAACTCAAGAAAGAGTTTTCATCACAGAACAGGCAACTATCAACTTATTCGACATTTGATTTTTCGAGCTCTTCTTTCTCTACTGATTAAAGTAGAACACGCATTTCCCGACATTAGTAATAACTTTACTGATTGTTGTTTGAACCAAGAAAGGTTCATTTTTGTTTGGCATCTTTTCACGATTGACTAGTTAGTCAAATTCAAGGTCTTGAATATACATCCTAGCCAGGATTTTTCAACATAAATAGATAGTTTTCTATTTAATTTTAGAAAAAGTAATAGATAGTATTCTATTATTTTATATTATTACAAATGGAGGCGCAAGTGTGCACGAGTTGTACATGTGATCAACATGACTGGTAAAGATACCAGGCCTTTCATCTTTTATGACTACGCTAATTGGCATCCTTTGTTTGCTTGGATCGCCCACGGCATTGTCGACGGCCGCTTGCTCTCATTGTCCAGCATAGGACGGAGAGCATGGTCGCCATTTTGTAGTTAACCAAGAAATGGTTTAACTTTTGGGAATTGAACATGGAAAACATTCATTACAGTTTCAGGCTTTTGCCAAACTGTATGATAGGCTTAATAGCGGCAGTTTGTCCGCGAAATTTTAGGGTCCGAGTATGGTTCCGATCAGCGAAAGTGATCTCGCTCGTTGCATAACATTTTTATCGTCTGTTAGTAATATAGGCAAGTTTTGCCCTGTACTTACTTAGATTTAAAACTTGTGTATGTAGGCACAGGTCAGTTGACCTATCAGCAGCCCGTGCTACTGATGAGACTCACGGAGAGTCGAAACGCGTCTAGCTACTCTGCATGCCGTCACCATTGTTTCAACTTAAACATGGTGGGCCTTTACTCTATAGGACATTCTCAACTTATTTGTCTCCTCCCTAGTAGTTTAAACTCAAGGGAGATGACATTTTAAGTTAGGAATGTTAAGAAGACATATACAAAGCTCATTGTATATAAGTCACTCTAAGTCTAGAATGGCATTTTGTTTTTCCGTATTAGTCCATTGGATTAATTTTGTTCTTTCCCAGAGTCATCTTAGTTACGAAAGCAAGCTAGCTTTCTTTTAGCAAACAGTTTCATAAACCTGAAGTTCATAGTCATGAATTACCGGGTGAATTACAACAAGTCGCCTCCATCGATCATCGTTTAAAGAACGGCAAGTCATGCCTTCTGTCATCGTTTTAAATAACTATCATTAAGCCAGTTCGCTTTTTGATTTATCGTAAGATAAATAGACCTACTGCCTTCTCATATAAGTTTAATATGAGCAATACATGCCGCGTGTCTTTTAGTCCAATACGGAATAAAGCACATTAGGCCTACACAACATTCAGCAAGACATTTATTTGTCAGATTTTAATAAGATATACTTTCCTAGTTTGGAAATTTATCATTTTAAATGTCGGAGAAAGAGCCAGCGTTTATCGTGTTTCATTCGGAAGCTTTTACCGTGTGACATAGAATCAAATATATTTTGTGAGATAAGACAAAAAATAGGAATTTCAAGTTTAGAAATTCAGTGTTGTTTGTTTTAACAACACATCATCTAATAAGTTTTGCCACGACAAAGATTTTGTCGGACACGTTGCCTTCAGTTGATTTTCTTTTAAATCATCTTCATCAAAGTTTTCTGTTTTGGAATGCTACTTATTTTAGATTTTCTAGTTTGAACTTCTATTATAGCATTTTACAATCGGTGGTTTTAAAAGAGTTAGTTTGGTCGTCCGAAAGCAGGTACCCTTGTTACCCTCCCACCCTTTTGAAATGTTTGATATAGTAACCCGGTGTGTTTCACAGGTGATTCTTTTGGATGTGTTTACATTTCCGAGGTCATGACTGCCATACTTGCGGTTTTGGAGAGGGGTTAGGGATAGTATTGACGCACATATCTGATGGTATGTGGACAGGCAATCCCTCGTTGTAGGTCTTTCCATCAGAATTCAACTCTTGAATTCCAACTCTTTTTAACTTTTAAACTTACTAAGTTCAGTAGGTTTTTGGAAATAGAGACTAATTTCCACCACCGATTTTCAGCAGATAATTGTAATAGAAAAAACTCAAGAAAGAGTTTTCATCACAGAACAGGCAACTATCAACTTATTCGACATTTGATTTTTCGAGCTCTTCTTTCTCTACTGATTAAAGTAGAACACGCATTTCCCGACATTAGTAATAACTTTACTGATTGTTGTTTGAACCAAGAAAGGTTCATTTTTGTTTGGCATCTTTTCACGATTGACTAGTTAGTCAAATTCAAGGTCTTGAATATACATCCTAGCCAGGATTTTTCAACATAAATAGATAGTTTTCTATTTAATTTTAGAAAAAGTAATAGATAGTATTCTATTATTTTATATTATTACAAATGGAGGCGCAAGTGTGCACGAGTTGTACATGTGATCAACATGACTGGTAAAGATACCAGGCCTTTCATCTTTTATGACTACGCTAATTGGCATCCTTTGTTTGCTTGGATCGCCCACGGCATTGTCGACGGCCGCTTGCTCTCATTGTCCAGCATAGGACGGAGAGCATGGTCGCCATTTTGTAGTTAACCAAGAAATGGTTTAACTTTTGGGAATTGAACATGGAAAACATTCATTACAGTTTCAGGCTTTTGCCAAACTGTATGATAGGCTTAATAGCGGCAGTTTGTCCGCGAAATTTTAGGGTCCGAGTATGGTTCCGATCAGCGAAAGTGATCTCGCTCGTTGCATAACATTTTTATCGTCTGTTAGTAATATAGGCAAGTTTTGCCCTGTACTTACTTAGATTTAAAACTTGTGTATGTAGGCACAGGTCAGTTGACCTATCAGCAGCCCGTGCTACTGATGAGACTCACGGAGAGTCGAAACGCGTCTAGCTACTCTGCATGCCGTCACCATTGTTTCAACTTAAACATGGTGGGCCTTTACTCTATAGGACATTCTCAACTTATTTGTCTCCTCCCTAGTAGTTTAAACTCAAGGGAGATGACATTTTAAGTTAGGAATGTTAAGAAGACATATACAAAGCTCATTGTATATAAGTCACTCTAAGTCTAGAATGGCATTTTGTTTTTCCGTATTAGTCCATTGGATTAATTTTGTTCTTTCCCAGAGTCATCTTAGTTACGAAAGCAAGCTAGCTTTCTTTTAGCAAACAGTTTCATAAACCTGAAGTTCATAGTCATGAATTACCGGGTGAATTACAACAAGTCGCCTCCATCGATCATCGTTTAAAGAACGGCAAGTCATGCCTTCTGTCATCGTTTTAAATAACTATCATTAAGCCAGTTCGCTTTTTGATTTATCGTAAGATAAATAGACCTACTGCCTTCTCATATAAGTTTAATATGAGCAATACATGCCGCGTGTCTTTTAGTCCAATACGGAATAAAGCACATTAGGCCTACACAACATTCAGCAAGACATTTATTTGTCAGATTTTAATAAGATATACTTTCCTAGTTTGGAAATTTATCATTTTAAATGTCGGAGAAAGAGCCAGCGTTTATCGTGTTTCATTCGGAAGCTTTTACCGTGTGACATAGAATCAAATATATTTTGTGAGATAAGACAAAAAATAGGAATTTCAAGTTTAGAAATTCAGTGTTGTTTGTTTTAACAACACATCATCTAATAAGTTTTGCCACGACAAAGATTTTGTCGGACACGTTGCCTTCAGTTGATTTTCTTTTAAATCATCTTCATCAAAGTTTTCTGTTTTGGAATGCTACTTATTTTAGATTTTCTAGTTTGAACTTCTATTATAGCATTTTACAATCGGTGGTTTTAAAAGAGTTAGTTTGGTCGTCCGAAAGCAGGTACCCTTGTTACCCTCCCACCCTTTTGAAATGTTTGATATAGTAACCCGGTGTGTTTCACAGGTGATTCTTTTGGATGTGTTTACATTTCCGAGGTCATGACTGCCATACTTGCGGTTTTGGAGAGGGGTTAGGGATAGTATTGACGCACATATCTGATGGTATGTGGACAGGCAATCCCTCGTTGTAGGTCTTTCCATCAGAATTCAACTCTTGAATTCCAACTCTTTTTAACTTTTAAACTTACTAAGTTCAGTAGGTTTTTGGAAATAGAGACTAATTTCCACCACCGATTTTCAGCAGATAATTGTAATAGAAAAAACTCAAGAAAGAGTTTTCATCACAGAACAGGCAACTATCAACTTATTCGACATTTGATTTTTCGAGCTCTTCTTTCTCTACTGATTAAAGTAGAACACGCATTTCCCGACATTAGTAATAACTTTACTGATTGTTGTTTGAACCAAGAAAGGTTCATTTTTGTTTGGCATCTTTTCACGATTGACTAGTTAGTCAAATTCAAGGTCTTGAATATACATCCTAGCCAGGATTTTTCAACATAAATAGATAGTTTTCTATTTAATTTTAGAAAAAGTAATAGATAGTATTCTATTATTTTATATTATTACAAATGGAGGCGCAAGTGTGCACGAGTTGTACATGTGATCAACATGACTGGTAAAGATACCAGGCCTTTCATCTTTTATGACTACGCTAATTGGCATCCTTTGTTTGCTTGGATCGCCCACGGCATTGTCGACGGCCGCTTGCTCTCATTGTCCAGCATAGGACGGAGAGCATGGTCGCCATTTTGTAGTTAACCAAGAAATGGTTTAACTTTTGGGAATTGAACATGGAAAACATTCATTACAGTTTCAGGCTTTTGCCAAACTGTATGATAGGCTTAATAGCGGCAGTTTGTCCGCGAAATTTTAGGGTCCGAGTATGGTTCCGATCAGCGAAAGTGATCTCGCTCGTTGCATAACATTTGTATCGTCTGTTAGTAATATAGGCAAGTTTTGCCCTGTACTTACTTAGATTTAAAACTTGTGTATGTAGGCACAGGTCAGTTGACCTATCAGCAGCCCGTGCTACTGATGAGACTCACGGAGAGTCGAAACGCGTCTAGCTACTCTGCATGCCGTCACCATTGTTTCAACTTAAACATGGTGGGCCTTTACTCTATAGGACATTCTCAACTTATTTGTCTCCTCCCTAGTAGTTTAAACTCAAGGGAGATGACATTTTAAGTTAGGAATGTTAAGAAGACATATACAAAGCTCATTGTATATAAGTCACTCTAAGTCTAGAATGGCATTTTGTTTTTCCGTATTAGTCCATTGGATTAATTTTGTTCTTTCCCAGAGTCATCTTAGTTACGAAAGCAAGCTAGCTTTCTTTTAGCAAACAGTTTCATAAACCTGAAGTTCATAGTCATGAATTACCGGGTGAATTACAACAAGTCGCCTCCATCGATCATCGTTTAAAGAACGGCAAGTCATGCCTTCTGTCATCGTTTTAAATAACTATCATTAAGCCAGTTCGCTTTTTGATTTATCGTAAGATAAATAGACCTACTGCCTTCTCATATAAGTTTAATATGAGCAATACATGCCGCGTGTCTTTTAGTCCAATACGGAATAAAGCACATTAGGCCTACACAACATTCAGCAAGACATTTATTTGTCAGATTTTAATAAGATATACTTTCCTAGTTTGGAAATTTATCATTTTAAATGTCGGAGAAAGAGCCAGCGTTTATCGTGTTTCATTCGGAAGCTTTTACCGTGTGACATAGAATCAAATATATTTTGTGAGATAAGACAAAAAATAGGAATTTCAAGTTTAGAAATTCAGTGTTGTTTGTTTTAACAACACATCATCTAATAAGTTTTGCCACGACAAAGATTTTGTCGGACACGTTGCCTTCAGTTGATTTTCTTTTAAATCATCTTCATCAAAGTTTTCTGTTTTGGAATGCTACTTATTTTAGATTTTCTAGTTTGAACTTCTATTATAGCATTTTACAATCGGTGGTTTTAAAAGAGTTAGTTTGGTCGTCCGAAAGCAGGTACCCTTGTTACCCTCCCACCCTTTTGAAATGTTTGATATAGTAACCCGGTGTGTTTCACAGGTGATTCTTTTGGATGTGTTTACATTTCCGAGGTCATGACTGCCATACTTGCGGTTTTGGAGAGGGGTTAGGGATAGTATTGACGCACATATCTGATGGTATGTGGACAGGCAATCCCTCGTTGTAGGTCTTTCCATCAGAATTCAACTCTTGAATTCCAACTCTTTTTAACTTTTAAACTTACTAAGTTCAGTAGGTTTTTGGAAATAGAGACTAATTTCCACCACCGATTTTCAGCAGATAATTGTAATAGAAAAAACTCAAGAAAGAGTTTTCATCACAGAACAGGCAACTATCAACTTATTCGACATTTGATTTTTCGAGCTCTTCTTTCTCTACTGATTAAAGTAGAACACGCATTTCCCGACATTAGTAATAACTTTACTGATTGTTGTTTGAACCAAGAAAGGTTCATTTTTGTTTGGCATCTTTTCACGATTGACTAGTTAGTCAAATTCAAGGTCTTGAATATACATCCTAGCCAGGATTTTTCAACATAAATAGATAGTTTTCTATTTAATTTTAGAAAAAGTAATAGATAGTATTCTATTATTTTATATTATTACAAATGGAGGCGCAAGTGTGCACGAGTTGTACATGTGATCAACATGACTGGTAAAGATACCAGGCCTTTCATCTTTTATGACTACGCTAATTGGCATCCTTTGTTTGCTTGGATCGCCCACGGCATTGTCGACGGCCGCTTGCTCTCATTGTCCAGCATAGGACGGAGAGCATGGTCGCCATTTTGTAGTTAACCAAGAAATGGTTTAACTTTTGGGAATTGAACATGGAAAACATTCATTACAGTTTCAGGCTTTTGCCAAACTGTATGATAGGCTTAATAGCGGCAGTTTGTCCGCGAAATTTTAGGGTCCGAGTATGGTTCCGATCAGCGAAAGTGATCTCGCTCGTTGCATAACATTTTTATCGTCTGTTAGTAATATAGGCAAGTTTTGCCCTGTACTTACTTAGATTTAAAACTTGTGTATGTAGGCACAGGTCAGTTGACCTATCAGCAGCCCGTGCTACTGATGAGACTCACGGAGAGTCGAAACGCGTCTAGCTACTCTGCATGCCGTCACCATTGTTTCAACTTAAACATGGTGGGCCTTTACTCTATAGGACATTCTCAACTTATTTGTCTCCTCCCTAGTAGTTTAAACTCAAGGGAGATGACATTTTAAGTTAGGAATGTTAAGAAGACATATACAAAGCTCATTGTATATAAGTCACTCTAAGTCTAGAATGGCATTTTGTTTTTCCGTATTAGTCCATTGGATTAATTTTGTTCTTTCCCAGAGTCATCTTAGTTACGAAAGCAAGCTAGCTTTCTTTTAGCAAACAGTTTCATAAACCTGAAGTTCATAGTCATGAATTACCGGGTGAATTACAACAAGTCGCCTCCATCGATCATCGTTTAAAGAACGGCAAGTCATGCCTTCTGTCATCGTTTTAAATAACTATCATTAAGCCAGTTCGCTTTTTGATTTATCGTAAGATAAATAGACCTACTGCCTTCTCATATAAGTTTAATATGAGCAATACATGCCGCGTGTCTTTTAGTCCAATACGGAATAAAGCACATTAGGCCTACACAACATTCAGCAAGACATTTATTTGTCAGATTTTAATAAGATATACTTTCCTAGTTTGGAAATTTATCATTTTAAATGTCGGAGAAAGAGCCAGCGTTTATCGTGTTTCATTCGGAAGCTTTTACCGTGTGACATAGAATCAAATATATTTTGTGAGATAAGACAAAAAATAGGAATTTCAAGTTTAGAAATTCAGTGTTGTTTGTTTTAACAACACATCATCTAATAAGTTTTGCCACGACAAAGATTTTGTCGGACACGTTGCCTTCAGTTGATTTTCTTTTAAATCATCTTCATCAAAGTTTTCTGTTTTGGAATGCTACTTATTTTAGATTTTCTAGTTTGAACTTCTATTATAGCATTTTACAATCGGTGGTTTTAAAAGAGTTAGTTTGGTCGTCCGAAAGCAGGTACCCTTGTTACCCTCCCACCCTTTTGAAAAGCAAAGCACTACACCTGAGCTAAGCTATTATTCAAGATAGAATAACTCTACTCTAAATATAAACTGTAATAAAGACATGAAAGATAGCATGATACGTCACTCTACTCTAGATTGGGCTGTTAACTGAAGATAACATAACACTTTAAAGTAGAGCTATTGTAGAAAAGATTGATTAACTATTCTTAAACAGCTAAGAAAGTTTAAGCAATCTCATTGGTTCTCAGAGAAATCGGCGACATCTCTGAGACAATAGAACACGGGGAGGTGGGGCTTACGTTTAACAGCGCGCCCGACCTTCACAATGCGTGGTTTGCTCCATAACGCGCACTTCTGCAGTGCGTCTTTAGCGCTTTTCCTGCGTTTATGCCGGCGCTGCGACGCTTACGCATGGTTTACTCATCGCATGTGATTGGATGGAATGTTTGTGGGCTATTCGATCCTAGCAGGGGTAAAAGTTGTCAAATGTGGACAATAAAATGTACTTATTTCTTTGATAAATGTCTAAAGTATGATTGTTTAAGAATGAGAATAAAGGTATTGTTTTAGACCGTACCCGTGTTATATTGTCTGACATAAATGCGTTCGATAGTATTATTTTTTGCGTAGAACAACTCCGCCTGCGGCGTCGTTGTTCTACTTAAAATAATACTATCGTCCGCATTTATGTCAGACAATATAACACGGGTACGGTCTAAAAACAATACCTTTATTCTCTAATTATAAGTATTATAAAACCCACAAATAACCCCGCAAAGAATATAAATCACCTTTCATACACCGTTTAGTGTTTTGTTGATGCTTAGCCTATCTAAAAATGGGCAAACTGAATCAAAGTTGTGTAAGATATTTGAAAGAAATCATCCATGGAAGCATAATTCAAAAATGAAGTATAAGTGACGCCCCCCCCCCCCCCCCCCGCTTGTCAGTTTCTCACTCGAAGGCAATTCCACATTTTAGAACAAACTTTCTTAGCTGTTTAAGAATGAAGTATATAAAACAATTCTTAAACAGCTAAAAAAGTTTAAGCAATCTCATTGGTTCTCAGAGAAATCGGCGACATCTAGATGAGACAATAGAACACGGGGAGGTGGGGCTTACGTTTTAACAGTGCGCCCGACCTTCACAATGCGTGGTTTGCTCCATAACGCGCACTTCTGCAGTGCGTCTTAAGCGCTTTTCCTGCGTTTATGCCGGCGCCGCGACGCTTACGCATGGTTTACTCATCGCATGTGATTGGATGGAATGTTTGTGGATTATTCGATCCTAGCAGGGGTAAAAGTTGTCAAATGTGGACAATAAAATGTACTTATTTCTATGATAAATGTCTAAAGTATGATTGTTTAAGAATGCAACACGGGTACGGTCAGGGAGAGTATAATGGGAGGGGATATTCGAATCGCAAAACAAGAGCCTCCCATATAAGGGCACATGGGCGTGAGTACGCGCGATGTGACTCGTAAAAGGAGGGCGACGCTATGATTGACAGCACGAAAGGCACATGAGACACTCGATGTGACTCAGAGAATTAATTTAGACGCGCGATGTGACTCGTAAATCGAGGGCGCTAACACACTAGAGGTTTCAATCTCGGCAATGGGAGTTTGTGTACAGTGGCACCCGCCTGGTACGGTCTAAAAACAATACCTTTATTCACTAAATATACTGCCTTGATTCGAGTCTCTGGATTAAAACTATGGTCCCTCGGTGACTGCAATAGTGCTACTCGGGCCCATAGTTTTAACCAGAGTCTCTCATGGCAGTATATATTTGTATAGCTTGTATTGGATGCTATCTTCAGTAGATAGCATGCGGGTCCATTTGGATGTCATTGAACCTTTTCGAAAATTGGACAATATAAGATTATATAAGCTTATGTTGTTGCTCAAAGGATAAGCATTTAAAGTGACAATAACATTCTGAAGACTGCCATAAAATTCATCTTGAAATGGGTTTTAGACATAATTATCGCATTTTTTTCTAGAATTTCATGATGATAAGACACTGTTTGAAAAGATAAAGAAAGTTTTCTCTTTTATATTAAAATTAGGCTAGCCTATAAAACGTTCTTCTGTCTGAAGGAAAACCAAGCCTATAGGCCTATGATAACCCCCGCCCTCCCGGGTGGTCGGGGGCAGAGTGCCACCCCTGACGCCCCCCCCCCCCCCCGCTTGTCAGTTTCTCACTCGAAGGCAATTCCAAATTTTAGAAAATTCTGGCTACGACGAACTGATGTTTACCGGGAACAAATACCCTTTGCCCCCCCCCCCCCCCCCCCCCCTTGACAAGAGACCCCAGATACGCCTCTGTCGTCGATGTTTGTCATTCTATGGCTTAGCACTGCATTCTGCGTCATTATATATGTTTTTCTGTCATTCTTGAGTTTTCCACGTCATTCTATGGCTTTATTTTGTCATTCTCCGTTATTGTATTGCATTATTTGCCATCAGTTTGTGTCATTCTTTGAGGGATCAATCCATACCGCGTCAGTGTTTGATTTATTGACCAATAACATAGAAAACATAGATAGCGGATGAAAATTTCAATATCGGACTAGTGGATACGGTTTTTTATTCGGACTAGCGGACCTAATTTCACTTTCGGACTAGCGGATATAATTTTAAATTCGGACTAGCGGACCTAATTTCACTTTCGGACTAGCGGATACAATTTTAAATTCGGACTAGCGGACCTAATTTCACTTTCGGACTAGCGGATACAATTTTAAATTCGGACTAGCGGACCTAATTTCACTTTCGGACTAGCGGTTATAAATTTTAATTCGGACTAGCGGACCCTATATTATTTTCGGACTAGCGGTCCTTCGGACTAGTGACCCTTATTTTATTTTCGGATTAGCGGGTACAATTTTTTTTCGGAGTAGCGGACCTTTTTTTTAATTCGGACTAGCGGTCCGTCGGACTAGCGGACCGTCGGACTAGCGGACCTTCGGACTAGCGGATCAGTTCCGTTTTGACTATCTGTGTACTACTATACACATCCATAGTTTGTTTTGATTATATTATGATGCAAAATCTTAGTTTAATAATGTTTCATTAATTATGTTGATTTACAAATTAATTGATGACACTTAAGATTTTATTTAGAAGATCAGTTCCACTTTTGCCAAATGTTAACTGATTATTTGATTACGAATATTGAGTTTTGATCATATTCGTTGGTTTGCCAAATTGTTGTTTTAGGATTATCAAGTTGCTAAATTCATATGATGTGTTAATGTGTTTATAGTCTAATATGTTTATTGAATTAGATTATTAGTTTTGATAATAATGAAGAGATTCATAATAAGGTTTATTATTTAGTTTAATTCAAAAACATCATTCATTCCACCATCCGATCTCCAAGTCTCCACATCAACTTCTGAGTTATAATAATAATAAGTTTACTCTGTAATCTTCATGCTGAATATTATTACGAAGTTGGTTGTGTTTGTTGCTACATGTATATTATTTGCTGTGTGTTGACTTCTCATTCAACACAGATACCAGTCAAAACGATACCAGGTAGACAAGACCGTTGTTATAGGAGATACTTGTCTGGTTAATTGGGTTTGCGTGTTAACGAGATTCAGAAGCTAATTCTCTGGGTAGCTGCCATATGAAGTCACCACGAGATGACACTAGGAGCACCAAGAGATAATAGAGCTAGAGAATAAACTGACCACCATTGACCAACAAGATAGTTTTACTGATTACAAATTCTGCTGTTTGAAGATTGAAGAGACACTCTTTGAATACTTCGTAAAGAACTTTTGCATTGAATCTCCAATTCTCGCGTTCAGATCTCCGGTCTACAGTTCTACGACTTCTTCGAGTTTCTACGAGTTACTTCAAGTGCACAAGGTTTTATTGTTGTTGATGATAATTATTTGAATGATCATTTATGTATGTTGATTGTATTGTTTCAATTGTTGATTGTATTGATTATGTTCAATGTAAAACCATTGATGATATGTTAATAAGAGACATTTCGTTTACATTGAATGCACAGTGTTGATAATACAATATTGTTCAAAAGAACTTAAAACAGTTGTGTGTATTGCTTGTTGATATTATTTTGACTAGTTGTTATAAAAAATCCTTCAGAACTAAATTCACGGACCCCACCCACTTTCGGCCACTGCGTGCAGTTAGAGGGGTGTAGAAGGCAAGGCTCATAACTTAGTGTTTCCGTGGATAGTTAAGTACAATTTAACTAACTCCAAGTCATAGTTGACCCCTTCGCTTACATATAACAACAAAATTATTTAACCGATGACAGCAAAATTATACATTTTTGGAAACCTCTCAAATAGGGTAATTCAAACATGCCGCGTAAATCAGGATAAGGTGAATAGCCAAAATAATATATGTGTAAACTCTAATAAATATGAAATGAAAACGTTTGTGCTCATTTACTTCTCGATATAGTATATTTCAACAAGTTACCCTTGACAACCATAATGTTATGATGGGATGATTGCATGAGGAACTAATATGCACAGTAAAATGATGATTGGGATAGGAATAACAAATAATGAGCTTATATTCTTTGAACATTCTTAATCACAACATGTTTACCATTGAGTTCTATGCAAATACCAATCGCATATTTAGATTCCATGTGAGATTACCGTTCAGAAAATATGTACTTTTTATGGGGTAGAACAAGTAGTTATTGCGATATGTTAATTCGAATCTCAGATGGTGTAAAATGTAAAAATCTGGACATGCAACGGGAAGGGTGGCGAGTTCAAAACAGATGGCCATAAAGGAAAATATGTTTGTATATGGTCATGTGTTTTAAAAAAGGCCTTTCCGGATCTCAAGTGTTTGCCCTGGGCAAAAGTCACATGACTCGCTACATACCCGAAACTCCGCGTACACATAATATAAACCCATGATGCAATATAATACCGAAGTGAGACCGGCTACAAACAGCAAATATGAACGAAATCCATGTCTAGAAATGTTTCGAAAAGTCAGTCTATTCATGTCAATGAAACCAGGGTTACAATATAAAGCAACTTCGAATCAATTTTTGGGCGAGAACCCCATCTTAAAAACATACAAAAACTATAAATATAAAGCATTTTAACTTCCGATTTATGGAATAATGTTCACGAAGGATATTTCAATGTATTTCTGTTGTCATATTGTTATACAGTGCGCCATTGGCTCAATCAGTAGCGCATCCGACTTGTGATCGAAAGGCCTGTGGTTCGAATCCCACCGGAAACCTATTTTTTCCGTTAGTATCATATATTACATTTAGCAATGTTGGTTTTGTTTTAATCGTTCCCCCATAATCTTTGTGGATCCACACGAAACTTTTCACTTTATTTGGAATGATTATCTGACAAATTCAATGAGCTTTTAATTTGAATGTAGGCCTACTACTTTTACTTGTTCAGCGTTGCGTAAATTGAATTATTGAGACCACAATAAGCTGTACACCCTAAGGCCAATTGTGCCATTATGAACAAGTCAATGGTCCTTGAATCGATATTCTTATTTTCCGTGTACATGTACGGTCATACTCTTGTATCAACATTATTATCTGTTTCAGCTTCGTTGAAATACCGGGCGTGGAATCATCATTTTGTATCTAAATTATTTGTGCGGTTCACGGGTTTCGCGGTTGCAAGGCTAATATCCAAAGCACCAGTTGGAAATTGGATTCAGACAAAAATGAGAATGACATCTGAAGCGTTTTATCAGCTGAGACAACAATGTTTTGACATTAAAAATGAAAACCTCCGTTGTATTATGAATGAAAGACACATTATAGTATATTGTTCTATGATACTAATCCTCCCAAAAAAACGTATGACATAATTATGATACCAATAGGACATTCCTTTTTTAAGAATTTGGTGATGTTTGATGTTTTCATTTAATAGCTGTGAATTGTCTGATAATTTTGATTACAAATGTTTGTTTGTTGGTTGTTGGTGTGTTTGTTTTGGTGTTTGTTTGTTTGTTTCCTTATCTTTGTGTACTTTGACCATACCTATATGTTTGGTGAATGTCAAATAATAAATACATTATCGTTATCGTTAGCAAACGTCGCATTCATCTATGTTACTAATGTGAAAGTGTCACTTTAAGATCTGTGTAAGAGTTTTTGTTTACATTTAGAAAATGTCGTGAAATATTTTTATTTGTCGGACGTATAAATGCTTGTTACTATGCGATCTTTAACAATAACAAACAGCCGCATATACAGAAATGTAGCTATATCCCTGAAGAATTTTTTTTGGGTGAAGACCATATGTCATCACTCACTCCGAAAACCACAATTTGTGTCCGAACAGTAGCTACCCGAGTAAAATAAATTCAACATTTTGGATTTTCACATGTGATCCTTTCTGCGCATGTCTGAAAACGGGAAAAAACGGGTATTGAACTATCTAATTAGCTCGTGTATTAGAGGCGCAATTACCACGCTTTTTCAGTTGAAGAGGGACGCGGGTATAAATTTATATTGAACTATCTAATAAAGCCATGTTCCGAAAATTAGTATATAGATATTTAAGAACGTGCGCTCAGCGCTGCTTTTACAAAACAATCAGAATTGCGTAATATTCAACATTTGAATAGAACAGCAAAATTAACCAAATAAACATTAAAATAATATAAAACCATGTTCCTATTTCTAAGATATAAAAGAAAACACCATAAGCATCAATAACCTCACTAGTGATAGACATAGGCTGTTATTATTCTTGATCCCCTAATTTGGTTAAGGCATATTGAATAGAATTAACCTTTTACACATGATAATTATGGCAGAAAATGTTTATTATGCTAACGTATCTGATCATCCAATTTTGTTAGTGTCTTTCTTGCTTGACTTTCAATTATTAAGAATTTGCGTTTAAACAGTCAGAAGTGTGTAAGTATATTTAATATCTGATTTAAGGCAAGATGATGACAACATACATATCGTACTGGGTTAAAATTTCGTAAAGGTATAGTTAAACAATATTATTACTGATCTAATTTGGTAAAAAGCATGTTCATCATTAAAACTAAACATGATAAAAATTAAGCACATACATGCAGACACATTTTAATTAAGAAACATCTGATCATTCTTTTGACTTCAACCCCCCCCCCCCCCCCCCCCCCACCCACTTACGTGAAATTTACGAGGTGACTGACTTGGAAATTTTTTGGGGCAACCTTTTACGAAAATTTTAGAAATCTTGCCCCCCCCCCCCCCTGAAAAAAACCCTAGCTACACGGGCATGACGAGTTTCTGAGAGGCCTGCAATATCCACCACATTATATCGACCAAGTGCCCTGGCTATAAAACTGCCGTCCGTCTTTCGGGTCTACTAGCTTTAGGGTTTTCTAAGCAAGTACGTTCCACGTTCCAAGGGTGAGCGAAGTCCCCTTTTTACTTTCACTTTTACTTCTTTTTCCTTTGTTTCGACCGTATTTATGGGATGCAAGTCGCGGTAAACTGGCCCGGGTAAAGTGAAGCATGGCATTTACAATATTTTGTTATCTTCGGAAACCGACAAACTGTTCGTTTTACAAATATGTTGGAAAAGCGTTGTAAGTTTTAGAAAAATATGAATCTTTTGCAGACCCTACTACTAACAGTTTTAAAAATCACAAAAACACAGAGTGATTCGATGAAAATCTGATCTGAACCACACAAAGGGCATCAATCAATGATACAACGTGCACAACGGTCTTTTTCACTTCGTTAACAGGGCAGGGCATGTGTTTGACAATGACAAGACCTATACCCTTGTCAGTGTTTGTAGCGCTGGCAGGGCTAGGCATCAGGAAGTTCTGGCGTTGTTACGGACATGCCAGAGAGCCCTCGGTTCCGACGATGTCTTTATTTTAAGCCGAAAACCTGCTAATTAAACGTTGGAATGCAATCAACTAAAAGAATCACCTACGGTCCGAGGAACAACGATGACGAAAAACATCGTGTTTTCAAGTCATGAAAACAATCACTTTTCGGTAATGACGGTATGTTTGATTTCTGCAAGATGCATGATTTGCTTTCAAATCAAGAGCCGGCCCTCAACGTCAAGCGCCACTTTTACTCCTTTTACGATAAGATAATGGGTTATTCCATTTTAAATCCGTTCACCTCCTTGCCTATGGAAGATATAATCTTAATATCCCACATGCAGGGAGTGTGAATTCCAAATGGAGTTTACCTGCATGGGTGATTCCATATGAAATCTACATTCCCTGTGAGAAAAATTAAGGTCATGTCTCCCATAAGGGGTGTATAATGTATTTCAATGGAATGCATGACATAAATTGCCCGCTTAGAAGCGCTTTAAATTCGCTCTGGTAAACCTATTGTTATCAATACTACGAGAGGATTACCCAGTGCATATATCTAAATTCGGGGCTAACTGCATGGGTAAAGTTTCCATTATGTTGCAAATTACATCTACGCTCATGCCTTTAAACTACTCAATACAGCCGGTTGGTTGCACATGAGAATTATGTCAATGGGAGGCGAATATTCAAATTTGTTGACGGGTTTTAGGGCATCAATTTATAGCGCTGCTAAGCGGGCCTTGTAACCTAATGCGCGATATAATGGTCAATAGGTTTCCACAAATAAGGTTTTATTTTACTATCTCTCTCGGTGTTCATGACGATGAGAAGTCAAATAATATTATATCGAATATGAGGCTCTCTATATAAATCATATCTCTAAACTTTAGAGCAGGGTACTGAGCTAACCTGTCAACCTGTAATACCACAAAATACTAGAATATTTAAGATGGTCCATACCAGTGAAAACTATCAAACTAAGGTGCTTTTTTACCAAAAAAATGCCACCCCTAGGGACTGTAATTTACCATCCATCAGTGGGACTAATGAATAAACTTAAGCAGCAGGGCCTAAAGATCCCTGTGAATCCATCGACGAAATGATGATCCAGTAACATGAACTACATTGACAAGAGATATTAATCAGAAACTTGGGAAGCGGGAAGGACGCAAATCCCTTGTGTGAGGATTTGGATGGATTATTATAGCCAATCCACAAAGCCAGAGTTCGCATTATTTGGATGATTTTTCACCGAGTCCGGTAGGGGTGA
Source organism: Ophiura sarsii (assembly GCA_035610835.1). Classification (NCBI taxonomy): domain Eukaryota; kingdom Metazoa; phylum Echinodermata; class Ophiuroidea; order Amphilepidida; family Ophiuridae; genus Ophiura; species Ophiura sarsii. The sequence continues at coordinate 38,896,888 of CM069458.1, read as the reverse complement.
ACTAAAGCAACCGTATTACCAACATTCTTCTTAGCCAAATAGAGTACTCTGTCAGACTGAGTCACGAGAGTCACGGAGGTTAAAGAAGCCACTCTGTGGTAACATGGTATTGTTTATATAGATAGGTAACTTCAATGATCTCTGTTTTGCTTTTAATGTTTAAACAAAACAGAGGTTGAACGAAGAGGTGGGGGTTGAAGTTACTTAAAGGTACGTGCAGACTATTATAAAATGTACATGTATATTTTGTGGTGTTACCTTCCCCCTTTAACGCCTCACCACTACACTGCTAGATGTGATGCTTATACAACATCATATCATGTATTCTGTCTGATGTACAACCCATGACTTTTGAGAGGTTACATTTATATACAAAACTATTCAATAAAACAGTCTTCCAGATATCAGCAACGCCATGATGGAGGGTGGAGGGGCACTCTTTCAATTAATATATTACCATGTGGTAATCTATTTTTGAATATCGGATCTACGATTAAAAAATACCAATACACATAATTGCTTAATTTGAAACCAGATACTCCACATGAAGCAAAGACCCTTCATTTGCATTAAGCGAACATTCGGGGTCCATCTGCATTGGACGGGAAACGAGGATAACCGCTGCAGGAAATAGAAAGAAAGAGATTAAGTAAATCTTATTAAAGAGGAAAATTAAGAAAACAAAAAGAGAAGAGAAAAAGTAAGAATTGAACGAGGAAGACATTGAAAGAGACAGGAGAACGAAAAGAAAATAAGAACATGAAACGGAAAAGAGCGAACAAATTGAAGAAAGAGAGAAAACGTGGAGTATCTGGATTCTTTCTACTGTATCTTCATCTCACCTGTGAAACACGTATGATCTAGAATGTTCCTTAACGTAATGCCAACCCTTTTAGGTACTGCAGAAGCACAAAAACACAACATCAGAGGAACGTTTGAGTGACGAAGCTGTCCAAGTGGACGGAGAGAGATGCTATAGAATCGAAAACATGCATGAACCATTAGGTTTTATTTGTAATGTGACCGGTCCGATCCACCCACTTTTCCTTTGCAAAACTGCGAAACAAAGTACTGAGTGATGTCTTCAAATGTTTGTGTACATGTACCACATCGAAAGTTTGTTCACTGTTCTATGGGCAAAAAGTAATGTTAAACATACCATGTACAAACCCAGTAGAAAAATAACATTAGAGACATAACTATTAATCAGAGTGCGTACTGCATAAATATATGTTAACAATTTGAACCAACCAAACATCCTGACGTTGATTTTACCAATCTAAATAATTCCTCTCTTGGACTCTGTGACACGAGTAAGGTTCCGCAAGGTTATGCATCTCGTCATTCCATCTACCCTCTGATTTATACTCTTCAACGCTTCAAGTGTGCTACACTTCTCTTCGTTATAATGTACTTCTTGGCACGTTCATACTCCCGTCGTTAGACATTCGTCGACGTCGGCGGATAAAGGTTGACAATTGCGTCAACTCATACACCGATGTCCGTCGATGTCGACATCGCGCGATGCCCAAACGACGAGAGTATGAACGGGCCCCGTTCCTTACCCTTCGTATTGCTCGCTTTCTCCCTTTCTTCAATTGTTCGCTCTATTGTCTTCATTCATCCTCTCAGCTCTCTCTCCCCCTTTCGTTCTCCTTCCTCTTTCTTTTTCTTCCTCTTCAAATTCTTTCCTTTTCTCTTCTGTCTTTATTTTCTTAATTTTCCTCCATGATAAGATTTACTCAATCTTTATCTTCTGGGACCGGTTATCTTTTTTCCCCGTCCTACATTTGTCCTATGGACCCAGGGGCGGACTGGCCACTGTGGCGTTGTGGCGATCGACACATGGGCCGCTTGGTTCTGGGCCTCTCAGGGCCGGTTACTCACTTGTGTAAAGCATTTTTTCGGGCCGTTAAATTTCTCCTACCCCCCCCCCCCCCCCCCCCCCCCCCCCCCCCCCCCCCCCCCCACTTACGTGAAATTCACGAGGTGACTGACTAGGAAAAATTTGGGGCAACCTTTTACGAAAATTTGAAAAACACTGACATGGTCAAAAAGGGCCGCTTTAATAATTTTGCCATGGCCGCTTTCAGGACCCAGTCCGCCCCTGTATGGACCCCAACTTATGATCATATACGCATAATACAAATGAAGGATCCATGCTTCGTGGAGTTTGCCTCATGTCTGTGCTTTAGGACTATTAGTGTTTTTGTCTTCACAATGTTCCCTGGGACCCTTCATTTGAATTCTGCGGTCATAGTACACATGGTAGGGCACAATATTTTGAGTGGAGTAAGGGTCAAAGGTTAGATAGTTTGGTCACCATTTTTGTTGATAAAGTGGAGGAAATCGTATCACATGGATAACTTGGATAACCTGATAACCTTAATACAGACAAAAACTGCTAAAATTGATATTAGCTTTACTAATCACTGCTAGTACCGTGTGCACTTGTACAAGGTTGGTTGCCAAGGTTATCGAAAATATCTCACAAGTCCTTATCAGAAACAACGCTGACGTAGAAAGGAGCTTCCAGGTCGGGTCCAATTCTTCGACCCATTGCTCATGGGTTGTAAACCGGCATCCTTGGTGTAAGACATTCATAAGCATTGATATGTTTAGGGATGGCATCCAGATTCGTACGGATTGCAAACCGTAGATCGGAGCCTGAGAAAACGCACTGGGATACGGACAGTTTTGTGTAGATAAACGGAACGCGGTTAAATAATATGACCAACCGATACGTGTTTAGCCATGCTTAGCGAACACATTGAACAACTCCCGTGAACGGACAGTCAGGGGCGGCGCCAGGGTATTTTGATAGGGGGGGCAAACTATTGGTTGTCCCAAAATAAATTGTATATAAAGGCATTTGTGTTAGTGATGTGCGAAGCACCAAGGTGCGAAGCACCGAGCTCCGCGCTAGCGCGGACAGGGGGGAGTCTGAGGGGGGATGTGCCCCCCTCATCGTTAGAACTTTTTTCAATTTTCGAACCCATTTGGTGCGATTTGGTATGTACTTTTGACCGATTTTTGGTTGAAAAGCCATCACTTCATTTCCAATAAATATTGGCTTTTTATCAAAATTAGACAGCTGTTTCGTTATATGCAAGAAAGAAGTTGTGCATACTGATGAAATTTTCTAACAATGTTATGTTGAAAAAACTGTCTCGTGGTTGGTAACGGCGAATGGAAGCTTTTTTTTAAATACATTTTTATAAATTGTTAACCCGTATAGCAAAATAAAGCTATTTTATGTAGCATTTTTACGCTTTAGGTTCGTTATTTATTTATTTTCGACCATGGTTTCTCATACTATTTGTATAAGAATTTGGTTTCGATTCCCTAGACTGACGCCTTAAAATTTAAAATATATATATATATTTTCCCCGAAATGGGTTACCCGAATGTTAGTCAAATGTTTATTTATCTTCAGTTTTATGAAAGCGAAATAAAAGTATACGATTGATGACGACAGGAAAGCTATTGATGATATAGCAGTATCCTGCGGACGCCGGACGGTATGATATTGGTCAAAAGTTTCCAACATCAGTGAGGGCGGGCGATATGCTGCTCGTTTTACAGACGATGCCGGACACGGGCTATTTCACGAATTAACGAAGGACAAACAAATGGTTAACGACGATATTTCTTTTTTATGTTGGTCTAGGTCATTTTATCATTTATTGATCACATTATCAACTCATCATCTTCATCTTCAAATGTTATAGGCTCCAGTGACGTAGCTAGGTTATTGATATTGGGTGGCGCTAAATAAAATGAACCGACAAGATTGTTATGAATCAATTTTCGGATTTCTTTGGAAAATACATGGTTTTCGAGTGTACAGAAGGATTGTAGAACATTTTCCTGCATCCGGACGAATCATCTTTTGTCAGGTATTTCGTCAAAAACTCGATAAATCTTATACATTTCAAATCGGACATTGACTATATATAACGCTAGAGACTACTACGTATACCTGGTAGTGCACAAACGTTTACTACAGAGGTCAAGCCGTCTCTATCATAACTATTGATCCGTCCTTTTCATGTATTAAGAACTCAATAATATTGATTGAACAAGAGATTTATACAATGGCTGAGGATTCTATGAATGATCGTATGCGGGATCCAGATTTATGGATAAGCTTTTATATACCACGACACATCAGAGCGAGTAATATTGATGTAGCAGAAGCCATGCTAAAATGCACGGAGGGGAAAAACGTTCTATCCCCTGAGAACATATTAGGTACTCAATATATCTCAAGCTGCTCACGATGGTTTGTGTACTTGAGCAATAAAGAAGCGAAAGGAATAGCTTTAGCAGCTGACACGATTACAATATTAGACAAATCATACAAGCTGGATGATTATGCTCAGTATGCAAAACTTAAGAATAACAGAAAACACATCAGACTTAGTATACATGAGCTTCCGCAAAGCGTAAGTGAAGAATATATAGGCCAATGGGTGGATAGCTTTGCAAAACGGGAGTCTGATGTATTTAAACATATTGTGAGAAATAGCGACAAGCAATCAACAAAATGGAACCATCTATACAGTGGGCACAGATTTTGTTATGTGTCAAAAATATACAAAGAAATCCCTCGTTTCTCTTACATGGAGATCCCAGACCCCCGAGATCCAAAAAAACTTATGGAAACAGAAGTGACTCTGTTCTACACTGGCCAACAAATTAACTGCTCTTTCTGTCACGGGCTAGACCACCAATACAGCTCATGTACAGAAAAGCCAGCGCTTAAATGCAACCTGTGCATGAACATTGGACATATAAGGTTTAAATGTCCAACAGCACACTTGGGACCAACATGCTACAATTGCAAAAAACGTGGACATATCTCGCATGGGTGCTCACAGAGAAACCAAGCACAGGACAAAGCAATGCCCAACAAAATAGGTAGCGAAGTACAGGCTGTTCCTGATAAGGTGATCACACGAGTTCCAGACATACCACAGAGCTCACAGAACGAACATAAGCATGAAACAACACAAGAAGAACAATCCGGTACAAAGAATGGCAGAAACATTGAACATGAAGAAGCCTCGGATGCTGATGCTGATGGGAATAGTGTGTCTCAAACGGAAACGATCGCAGCAAAAATCAAAGAAACTAGAAAAATGCTTGTACAGAAAACTTTGACGGGAACATCACCAGTAGTCACTTCCAAAGGGAAAACTCCCAAAAGCAAGAAAAAAAACAAAAGGAAGCAAACTTCTCCTGGTTATGTAGAAGCAAATGCAAGCATAAGTAAGAAAGGGCGCTGTGTCAATCCGATTCTACCCGAACATGTAGACCCAAACATGTCAGACTATGACACTGCAGACAGCGGGGAGATAGGATGATAACATGTACATTAATAAATCTTTGTATATAGTGTAAATACATGTACCTACTATAATTTATGACCATGTTTATTACTTTAAACGTTCGTGGTTTGCGTAACAAAACCAAAAGAATTTCCATTTTTCATTGGCTAAAAAAAGAAAAGGCTGATTTTTATTTCATACAAGAAGCCTATTGTCTTGAAACTGATCTACAAGAGTGGAAAAGAGAATGGGGTGGAGAAATGTATATAAATTGCGGTACAAATCATAGTAAAGGCTTGCTGATATTGGTTTCACCATCTTTAAATATTAAAGTAAATAACTTAGTAAAAGATATAAACGGTAGATTTTTATATATTAATGCTACAGTTAATGAGGCTATCTATAATCTTTGGAATATTTATGGCCCGAACAAAGACAACGAAAAGGCTGATTTCATTGATATACTGAGTAATCAAATTCAACAACATAACTTAAATGGTATTAACATATTGGGCGGAGACTTCAATTTTGATTTAGATAGAAACGCTAATTTGAAAATTAAAGAGAAGTTTAACCAGCTTCTGAGCAAATTTAATTGCGAAGACGCATGGAAGGTCAAACATGTCAATGAAAACAGATTTACATGGCAAAGAAGTAATCCACCATGCAAATCTACATTAGACTATTTGTTTATTCCCACTTTAGTAAGAAACGATGTTCAGAACTGTTATATAAAACCTGCACCTCGTACAGATCATTTAGCTGTAATACTCAAACTTAAAATGAAAAACCTTGATAAAGGTAAAGGTACATGGAAGTTTAACAACAGTCTTTTGAAGGATGAACAGTATACAGAGGAACTTATACTTCTAATCAAAAATTTAAAAACAGAATATGGAGACTTACTTAATCATTGTATGTTGTGGGATTTATATAAAAATAAGATCAGAAGTTTTAGTATTATGTTTTGTATAAATAAAAATAAAGATAAACCAAAAATTGCAAGCTTGGAAGAAAGTCTGCAGCAGGCAGCTGATCAGCTGGAGAAAAACAATTCAGTTGAAACCCAACAGATGTATATTAAAGCTAAACAGAATTTAGAAATTGCTTGGGAAAGCTATACAGATGGTGTGAAAATCAGATCAAGAGAACAATGGTTACAAGAAGGTGAAAAGAGTACCAAATATTTCTTAAATCTTGAACGGAAAAATATTGTAAATAAATCAATAACCTCTCTTCAAAAAGACGATGGTATGGTCATAACAGATCCAGATCAGTTACTGGAACAACAAGTACTTTATTATAAGAAATTGTATTGCATAGATGAAAAAGTAAACGATGTTGATTTTGAAGACTTTGTTAAAAACGTAAATTGTAATACTTTGGATGAAAATGATCAAATGGTATGCGAAGGTGCACTTACTTTAGAGGAATGTAAAAAAGCACTTGACGATATGCAAACTAACAAAAGTCCGGGTTATGATGGATTGACCACAGAATTTTATAAACACTTTTGGAATGAAGTAGGTGTTTTAGTTATGAACTCATTAAATGAAGGTTATAAAAATGGCCAACTAGGTCGAAGTCAAAGGAAAGGTATAATAACATTAATACACAAAGGCAAAAACCAACCACGTGATTTACTGTCAAACTGGAGACCAATTACATTAACGAATGTCGATTATAAAATAGCTACGAAGGCTTTGGCAAATAGAATGCAAACTATCATATCCAAGATTGTCGATCCTGACCAGACAGGATATATTAAAGGGCGTTTTATAGGTGAAAATGCTAGACTAATTGAAGACGTTTTAAGGTATACACAAACAGCAAACATGCCTGGAGTTATTATGTTTTTAGATTTTAGTAAAGCATTTGATAGTATTGATAAGCAGTATATGATGGCAACTCTGAAATTATTAAATTTTGGTCCTAGTTTCATCAAATGGGTAGAAACTCTGTATAATGATATAAGTAGCTGTATAACCCATAATGGACATGTTTCTGAATTTTTCCCTATACACAAAGGGGTAAGGCAAGGATGTCCTTTATCTGCATTATTATTTGTATTATGTATTGAGGTATTAGCATGTAAAGTAAGGCAAGACGAAAATATTGAAGGTATTAAACTGCCTTTCATAAATTACCAGAAAAAGGATGCAAAAATATCACTGTATGCTGATGATATAACAATGTTTTTAAGAAATGAAGATCAAATTAATAAGGTCATAGCAGTCTTGGACAAGTTTAAGTCTATATCAGGTCTCTCTCTCAATAAAAATAAAACAGAGGCAATATGGATTGGATCAAATAGCCTAAGAAGAGATACGTTTGGTAAATTAAAATGGAATGTATATCCAAATAATAATGTTAAAACCTTAGGTATTACTTTCAGTAGTACTACAAGTGCTAGCAATATAAATGAAAATTGGGAAAAAAAGTGAATTCTATCAAATTAATTATAGAAGCATGGAAATATAGACAACTGTCAATGGTTGGCAAAATATTAATAGTTAAATGCTTAATGGCATCTCAATTAACATACGTAAGTTCAGTCATTGTCTTACCGGAACATGTCATTACACAATTAAACAGTATATTTCACAAATTTGTATGGAGGAAAGGAGAAAGAGTCAAACGTAAAACACTGATGTTAAATTATGACCAAGGTGGATTAAGAATGGTAGATTTGAAGTCATTCTTATACTCACTACAAATGTCATGGGTAAAAAAAATGCTAAACAATGACATATCCGCTTGGAAAAATATCGCTTTCTTTCACATTGGAAAATTTGATATAGGTATGGATATATTCAATTGTAATTGTTCTCTAACAACTTTAAGTAAACAATGTATCGATATTTTAAACAAACTGCCGTCGTTTTATAAAATGTTGATACAAATATGGTTCAAATGCAATACGGTTAAACAAATAAAGAGTATAGAAAATCATAACAACCAAGTAATTTGGAACAATGAACACATTAGATGCAATGGAAAGACGATTCACTTTAAGCTCTGGATAAAATCAGGAATCATTAAGATCAATCAATTATTTGGTAAAGATGGGAAAATGTTAGATGTAGTAAAGTTAAGAAATAAAATGCCACACAATGGTAGGCTATTGATGGAATATTTAGCTCTTATCAATGCAATTCCTAAAGATTGGAAATGTGTCAAACACCCTCATACAGAAGATAAGTGTATTTATTTAAGATGTACTGATAGAGATGTTAACATTGATAAGACAACAGTAAAAACCTTTAAACGATTAACTGCTAAAACGATTAATAAACTTAAAAGATAAAAAAAAGATCGATCTCTGCCGTCTGTTACACAATTACATGCATTTCCGGCCTTCGGCAGATCAATTAATTAGGCTTCTAACCAATCACGAGACACCAATCTAAATTGCCCAATTTAATCCAATCAGAGATCTCTGGCGGTAATTACGTCAAGTTCAAGTGGTCACTCTCTTTCTGGCGGTCAAGTGTGAAGGACGTGTTTGTTTAGGCTTAACTTTTTAAAACCGTCTGCTACTTTTGGATTCACCACTGCTGCTGCTTGCAGGTTTGTTTGGTGCGTAGGTGAGCAACATGTAGCGTTGCAAGGTTTTAGCCGCGGCTTAGGCCGTGGCAACCGGCCAATTATTTGGCTACTATTACTAAACTATAAATCATGATAATTAATATAAATTAACTTGACTTTCATAACTTGACTTTGGTGTAGTTTTAAGACCGTTTTGTAAAGTAAGATTGGTTCCTCATAAATGGTTGCTTTATGGGCACCTGTGGTTCTTGATTGGAGGTTTGGTTGAGATAATGGCTATGGCAAAAGTGTAATTCTTGTTTCTAAATATCTGGTGCTTTACCCGTCGCAGGCGACCCATTTAATAGTGAAAGCTTGTTGGCTTCATGGTGTTATATCTGCATTGAATGACCGGTTATATCGGATAAAGTCAAGATTATCCACGTTTTTCTCTTTACAAATCCACGACGTTCATCGTCGTGAGAGGCAACTTTCTTTGGTATGTGAACGAACGTTTAGAAAGCATATTCTCATTCTTAGCCATTAAATTGACCTGATCTCCAATTTAAAATCCGAACCATGTATTGTAAGGTAAAATGCCCCCTCGTTAATTATCAAGTATCCTGCTCAGCATTTACGAAATAAATAGCCTAATAAATAATATTAAATATGTAAACAAATAATATAACCGTTCGAAAACGTAAAAGGAGTCATGGCTCGCTGTAGATACGAATTGAAAACAGCGGTGAGTTTTAAGTATTGTTGTCAATAAAAAAGAGCACTTGGATTTATGATGTGTGCGTAAACATAATCTAGGTAAACAACCTTTGTTCGTAAATGCAAGGGCGTCTCCAGACCCTTTTCATTGGGGGGTGTAAAGGTCATCAATTGCCGACAGAGCCATTTGTGCCGACAATTTTTTTTTTGGCTCGCTTCGCTCGCCGGAATATTCATACACGCATATTTTAATATGGACTGTATGGTCAGGGTCGTCATTCAGTTTTCAGACATGTGGTGGAGGGGGGGGGGGGGGGGCTGACACAAATTTGAGCGTATCCAGGGGGGGGGGGGGGGGGCTGACACAAATTTGAGCGTATCCAGGACTATTTTGATAGGGGGCACACAACCTCAAGCCATCTTGTTTATCTTAAATATTGAAACGTTGAAACTAATACAACGCGCGCAAAAACCTGCAGAAAATATGCAACATTTTCCAGTTTTTGAACTAATGTCATGGAAAACTGTTCTGAAGCTTTCTTGAAGCGCGCAAAAATTGGCATTTCTAACACTTAAATAGTCAAGTATGACGTTTTTGACGGTTTGTTATTTATAGTTACACATATCAAGTCCTGATCCAAGTCGTTTTGAGGGCAGTGGCGTAACTAGACTTTTTCATTTGGGGGGGGGGGCAAGAATGGGCAGTGACTTGAAATGGGCCCTTAGAATTTGTGAGTCATGAGATGCGCGCATAGCGCGCGAAAATTTTCGACTTTAGAGCTATTTTTTGGACGATTGAGCTACATTTTGGCTCTAAACCAGCTTGTACCAAAGAATATTTCATTTTGGAAGACATTTTCATGTGTACTTTTGACCATCATAATTCCATGATTCCTTTCGTCAAATGAACCGATAGTGCCAATCTCAACCGACACGATGTCATTATTGGGGGGATTTAGTGTGTACTTTGTTTGTAAATTTCATTTACAGCCGTACTTGATTTCATTTGGGGGGCAAGCGGGGGGGGCAAGGGTTTCAAGTGGGGGGGGGGGGGGGGGGGGGGGCTCCCGCCCCCTGCCCCCCGCTGGTTACGCCACTGTTTGAGGGCCATTATAATGTTAAAACCTGTAGAAAATATGCGCGCAGAGCGTGCAAAAAATTTCAGTTTTTAAACTAAAATGGTCATTGAAAACTGTTTGGAAGCCTTCTGATACTATAAATTTAGCTTAAATAATAATTTTAAAAAACCATTGAAACTAATACGCGCAAAGTTTTGCATTTCTAAAACTTAAAGGGTCCAGTATGACGTTTTTAACGTCCCCCATATAATATTTGGTTTGGTTCGAGATCCATTATAATGTTGATGTTGGAATCTGTAGAAAGAATGCGCGCGAAGCGCACAAAGATTTTCAGTTTTTAAACTAAAATGGTCATGGAACACTTTCCTGAAGCCTTGTTTTGGTTGAATAATGCTAACAAAACATGGTCAAATGTTCAGTATAGGCATGATAGGCCTACAGCCTTTATGTCCGACATCGACATAGACCAGTATACCATTACGTGAGATATCGATTGTGCCCCTGGTGCACACACAAATCCTGGTCTCACTCTCACGCAAATAACGACAGTTGTGCTTATTGTCTTAACTAGCGGGCACCCGCGCTTCGCGCGGGACCCGCTAGATAAGTAGACCTGGGCGGTTAATATTTTGGGTTCGATGAGTGAACCTGGGCGGTTAGTTTTTGTTTGTTTTTGAGGAGTACTGCATTAATGTATTTGATTTGTAATGTTGTTACAATTCAGCCGGTTGGCTGCGATGACAATAAAATTTAGACCTTTATCATTATTATTTTGGTGAAGATGGGACATTAATAATTAATGTCCCTTAGTTGTGTTGTTTTAACTTCGTTGACTCAGTACGACGGTCAAGCGCGCACGGGGAAGACTTTCCCACTCCTAGATGTTATGCCACTGATTTACATCTTTTATTTTATAACTTAATATATATAATATGGGGTATAATTTATCGTCATGTCAATTTGTAGACTATAATACTATGTACATCAATGGCAACAGGCGATTTGTTTTTTCTCAGGTTTGCCATATGGGACATGCATACTTGTAAGCCGAGGCCCACGTTTTGAACAAATAGGGGACTACGATAACCGTAAGCAAGTGATAAAGAACGTTATGTAACTATACAATAGAATAAAGGACAATTCATTACGGTATTACACCATAGTATAGACTTGGTGCAGGATTGGGACCCGTACACTAATTACATTTGTACACGTTTGTATTGTAGTGCTGAAGTAGTGAACAGGTATAATAACAGTCAGATGTAATGTTGTCAAAATGTATTTTTAAATGAAAGTTTGTGTGCCGAACAACTCACAATGAAAATGAACTGGATATTGATAACAAAGCACGTACTACATCGATCATGCAGAAACGGCAAAATATACACCAATCGTTTGAAATCGAGTATGGGATAATTGCTGCTAGTAAAGCTCAACTTGGCTGGTATTCCCGTTTTATTGGCAGATATAGAACTGTAAAATGATATGCATTAGGGGGTTAAAAATGACGGCATAGGGCGCAATGTTGAAAAGATCTATTACTATACATGAACATGGACCAGGAAAACACACTGAAACCGAGGAAAACACAACGAAACATATTTGTAGAACACCAGTATTTATCAAAAATAGTAAAACAAAATGAGTAAAAAATCATTGTTGCAAGACTCCTGCTCACTTGCTGCTCATTCTACTTATTCCAAGATTGATTGTGTCGTATCACACCGACAACACACAAAAACCCCGCCGGGATCCGCGTCATCGCCGCACCGTGGACCAGGAAAACACACTGAGACCGAGGAAAACACACCGAAATATATTTCTGTAAAACAACAGTATTGATTTTAAAAAAAGTAAAGAAATAGTTAGAAATCATTGTTGCAAGACTCCTGGTCACTTGCTGCTCATTGTACTTATTCCAAGCTTGTGTCGGGATCCGCGTCGTCTTCTTGAAAAATATTTCTCTAATATTAAATTGTAGTTAATTCTAATAGCATATTTCAGAGGGGAATAAGCATTTGTACAGTATAAATTAGATTTATTGAATATAGTCTTGTAATTTGTAAGAGATGAATAAATTATGATATTTTTTTGTAATGATTATTAATTAGTAATATGAATATTCACATCTCGGTTCAAGCAGGACCATTTCAGTTCAATCTGGATCATTCATATTGCTAATTAATATTCATATTGCTAATTAATTAATTATTTATTTATATTGCTAGTGAATATTCATATTGCAAATTAGTATTCATTACAAAATTATAATTTATTAATATCTCTTTACCCCGATTTTAGACTATATTCAATATTTTACAACGTCTTTCATATATTCAGTGGCGTAGCCCCCAGTCAGAAGCCAGTTAATGAAATTATGACAAAATACAATGTTACCCATAATATTAGAGTCGTATCGGTTGAGACTCGAAACTGTCGGTCGAGATTGGCACTACCGGTTTTTGAATACCTGTTTTTTGCGAACGGTTTTGGTAAAAACATTATGTGTGTTGGGGCCCGGGGGATGTAACCCAAATAGTAAAATAGTCGTAGACTACATTTGTACATGTAGTATATCTACAAATTTATGCAGCAGTGGGCTAAATAAACAAAGGAAAATGTTATAAAGAAAACTGATGAAAACCCGGGGGATTGGCCATTAGTTGCTGACTGTGGTTTTTTTTGGACAGTGTGATTTCTTTGACCGTGCGAAATTTTATGACCGTGCGAATTTTGAGACCTCCCCCCTGCAAACAAAATGTGGGGCAACCTTTTAGGAAAAATCCTAGCTACGCCACTGCATTGTCGGTTCACTTTCATTTTTCGCCGCCCCCCACCCCCCCCCCCCCCCCCCTCCCCCCATGAAATACCTGGTTACGCCTCTCTTTGTATGGGTCCGATGGGATCAAGCACTGATATAACACCATGCATTTCTCCTCACTCCCCTTAACCTTGTTAACCCACGTTTAATATATCCAGGATGAAGGCCCAGTGTTCTCCTCACTCCCCTTAAATCCGGGATGAATGCCCAGTGTTGTATTGTATGTTGGGGAAGGGGAGGGGTGAGGGGCGGGGGATAATTCATCATTTAATTTCATTGATTTATAAAGTTCTAATTTTAAAACAAAAAACTAAGACCTAGGATATGTGTCATAAGCCTATATATAGGTTTCATTCCATATTTCTCAGTATAACAATCAAGGCCCTTTAATATGGTCCGTTTGTTTGTCGACATGTATACCCGAATTGAATAGCGTATGTCTGCAGCAATTCATAGTTTAATTTGTATGATTTATGAAGTTATCATTTTAAAATCGACATGTATAGGCCTACCCGAATTGAATAGCGTAAAGCAGTATGCCTGGAGTTGTTCATAATTTAATTTGATTGATTTATAAAGTTATAATTTTAAAATCGAAAGCTCCCCCTTTAATTTACATGCACATGTATACCCGAATTGAGCGTATTTGATTGATTTATAAAGTTATAATTTTAAAATCGAAAGCTTCCCCTTTAATGTACATGCACATGTATACCCGAATTGAGCGTATGCCTGGCGCACTGTAGGCCGTATGTCTCATAGGTTTGGTACTGTTAGCAATGCCAGTAGGGCGCTGTGTACTGCTGTACAGTATAACAGTATCAGTATTAAAACGATAAAATATAACGATTGGAGCGCCAACATTGACTATTATGACGGCTCGGTTATGTGCTATGTATGTTAATAGTAGGTACAATCAAGCCTTGAAGCGTATAAATGTATAAAACTGTGTAAAAGAGGATATTAATAAGACTCGCTCGCTCTTGACTTCACCTCTTCGGTTCAAATTTTACATTTGGTTCAAGTGAGCAGTGTTGCTAAAAATGGGATTGAAGGAGCCCAAAAGCGCCCACTGACCTAATATAATTGACACTGTCCACCCGTCTCAAATCACGCAAAATGACGCCCAGTCATGCCTCTTTGCATACGCTTAGCAACTTCAACGCATAGTAATATCTTACTCAGCGTTGCTACATTTCAAGTTCAGAATGCGGCTGCGCTCCGTCTTTATAATTGATTGAGCTGTGGAAGAGTTTACATTTACATTCAACCTTTCCCGCATTCTTCTATCAACGTAGATAAGGCTGATTCATGATTAGCGCTAAGTAAACGACTGACTGGTACTGGGTCGACTATTACGATGGCTTTACGTGAATTGTAATATAGATTATAATGATAATTTGCATTGTTCAAGTCGAAGTTAGGACAGAGTCTACTTATAAGATCTTTCTTTGCATTGACACCTAAACGTTGCAGTTGGACTTACTTTTGCGATAGGCTGATAGTGGGCTTGCATGCAGAGTCTACAATCAGTACAATGAGAGCAATTGGCCTACATCAACTTAAATAATTATAGGCGAATTATTTAATATTTCGTAACCTATGTGCCAACAGTGCCAACATGATTGGTCATTGGCGACATTATTGACTTGGGTTTGCATTGACAACGACAAGACAATGAAATAGGCCTAGTTAGTATAATTAAAGAGCAATACAGGTCCCACACATTGCCCTTTAGGCCTAGCCTATAGGCCTATACTATTCCGACACAATTTTTTTGCGTGTCTTGACAATGAGTAAAACAAAGACTTGGGCCTAGGCTGTTCATGTGCGCCGACACAAAACCTCATAAAAATGGGCTCGTTCACAGTGCCTACAAATTCATATGCCTACATTGCCTTTGTTCATTTTTTATTTGATTTGTGTTAACATAACATATATGCCGACACAACATTATCATTTGCGCATACGATATTTGTTATAGGGTTTTCTTTCTTTCTTCCCCTTTTCCTTTCTTTCTTTCCTCTTTCCTTTCTCTTTCTTTCTTTCTTTTTTCTTTCTTTCTTTTTTCTTTCTTTCTTTTTTCTTTCTTTCTTTTTTCTTTCTTTCCTCTTTCCTTTCCCTTTTCCTTTCTCTTTCTTTCTTTCTTTCTTTCCCTTTTCCTTTCTCCCTTTTCTTTCCCTCTTTTTTTCTTCCTTCCTTTGATTTGCCCACAGCACCATAATTTTGCCGACAGATTTGATGAATGGGGGGGTGTGACACCCCCCCCACACCCCCCCTCTGGGGACGCCCTTGGGTAAATGACGTGTGATGTCATTTGCGTAAACAATCGTGTAGGCCCTAGGCTAGCCTAATTGGGTTTAGCCCAGATTGTGAGATTGTTATTCTTGTGAAAAGACTCCTTTTATGCGTTTTGTAGGTTCTCTAAACATAAAGTAAACCAGGCTTAATAATATTATGAAAGCAAATAATGACGGTTGATCGTTTTATAATAAGCTAAGGCTATACCCCCCACTTTATTAAATCCACGATTCCATGGTGACTGATATACATGAAATATGATCTCTTTATTAGAGCACATTGTTTAGAAATTCTTGAGAAGAGAAAGGCTAATACTAGAGCCCATGTTTGAATACAATTAAAGCGTTAAACATTCTATATCTTATGTGTCTTGACTATTTTAATGTTTGCTAGTGAAATACTTTACTGTTTTTAAGCCAAGGTGTGAAATAGGGCTGGGCCTACTCAGATTCTTGCTGGTTTAGTTTTCTGGTAAGAAATTGCACATCACCCCCCTGAGGTTTTGTTACAGTATTTTCAAATCGCAACTGAAAACGCACCTTTTTATCAAGCACTTCAGCCCAATCAGGTCCTGATCAAGTTGCCATACAAACTCCGCGGTGCAATATAATATTTCTTCTTCATAATTATCATGTTTTAATGTTGTAAACATAAATAACCTGACTGCAGGGTGACGTTCTGGAACCTCTCCCCTCAGTTTAGGCTCTCTCGCCGTCATTGATCATATTGACTTTTTATCGTTTGGAATTGTGCCGGTCACAACAATGCATATTTTTAATGACATTCTATATTTGTACATTTGTCCTGCTATATAATTGTTCTTTATATTTTACATTTGATATTCATGGTAGTTGCTTGACTTATATTGAACGATTTTTTTTCTTCTTTTTAATTTTCACTTTTTTTCTCTAATTTTACCCTGATTATTGAACGATTTTTTTTCTTCTTTTTAATTTTCACTTTTTTTCTCTAATTTTACCCTGATTATTGAACGATTTTTTTTCTTCTTTTTAATTTTCACTTTTTTTCTCTAATTTTACCCTGATTATTGAACGATTTTTTTTCTTCTTTTGAATTTTCACTTTTTTTCTCTAATTTTCCCCTGATTAACCCTTACAGCCCCAGATCCCATGAAATCCCATTTCCCAGCATCCTGGTTCCACCCGGCGCCGAGGTTTTTGTCTGAAATAACGGCCCCGGGCTATATAGCTGGGCGAATACACTCGCCCAGCACAGCTCCCCCCGTGGCGCAGTTGGTAGAGTGTCCGCCCGCCAACCGAGAGGTCGTGGGTTCAAACCCCGGGGCGTGGCACCTCTTGTTGTGTGTGCTTTTTTCGCTTGAAAAAAAATTTGTTGGAAAATCCACCGGGTGGGTTAGGGTTATTGAACGATTTTTTTTCTTCTTTTTAATTTTCACTTTTTTTCTCTAATTTTACCCTGATTATTGAACGATTTTTTTTCTTCTTTTTAATTTTCACTTTTTTTCTCTAATTTTACCCTGATTATTGAACGATTTTTTTTCTTCTTTTTAATTTTCACTTTTTTTCTCTAATTTTACCCTGATTATTGAACGATTTTTTTTCTTCTTTTTAATTTTCACTTTTTTTCTCTAATTTTACCCTGATTATTGAACGATTTTTTTTCTTCTTTTGAATTTTCACTTT
Source organism: Ophiura sarsii (assembly GCA_035610835.1). Taxonomy (NCBI): domain Eukaryota; kingdom Metazoa; phylum Echinodermata; class Ophiuroidea; order Amphilepidida; family Ophiuridae; genus Ophiura; species Ophiura sarsii. Next base: position 38,879,445 of record CM069458.1, on the reverse strand, counting down.
TTTTCTCTAATTTTCCCCTGATTAACCCTTACAGCCCCAGATCCCATGAAATCCCATTTCCCAGCATCCTGGTTCCACCCGGCGCCGAGGTTTTTGTCTGAAATAACGGCCCCGGGCTATATAGCTGGGCGAATACACTCGCCCAGCACAGCTCCCCCCGTGGCGCAGTTGGTAGAGTGTCCGCCCGCCAACCGAGAGGTCGTGGGTTCAAACCCCGGGGCGTGGCACCTCTTGTTGTGTGTGCTTTTTTCGCTTGAAAAAAAATTTGTTGGAAAATCCACCGGGTGGGTTAGGGTTATTGAACGATTTTTTTTCTTCTTTTTAATTTTCACTTTTTTTCTCTAATTTTACCCTGATTATTGAACGATTTTTTTTCTTCTTTTTAATTTTCACTTTTTTTCTCTAATTTTACCCTGATTAATGAACGATTTTTTTTCTTCTTTTTAATTTTCACTTTTTTTCTCTAATTTTACCCTGATTATTGAACGATTTTTTTTCTTCTTTTTAATTTTCACTTTTTTTCTCTAATTTTACCCTGATTATTGAACGATTTTTTTTCTTCTTTTTAATTTTCACTTTTTTTCTCTAATTTTACCCTGATTATTGAACGATTTTTTTTCTTCTTTTTAATTTTCACTTTTTTTCTCTAATTTTACCCTGATTATTGAACGATTTTTTTTCTTCTTTTGAATTTTCACTTTTTTTCTCTAATTTTCCCCTGATTAACCCTTACAGCCCCAGATCCCATGAAATCCCATTTCCCAGCATCCTGGTTCCACCCGGCGCCGAGGTTTTTGTCTGAAATAATGGCCCCGGGCTATATAGCTGGGCGAATACACTCGCCCAGCACAGCTCCCCCCGTGGCGCAGTTGGTAGAGTGTCCGCCCGCCAACCGAGAGGTCGTGGGTTCAAACCCCGGGGCGTGGCACCTCTTGTTGTGTGTGCTTTTTTCGCTTGAAAAAAAATTCGTTGGAAAATCCACCGGGTGGGTTAGGGTTATTGAACGATTTTTTTTCTTCTTTTTAATTTTCACTTTTTTTCTCTAATTTTACCCTGATTATTGAACGATTTTTTTTCTTCTTTTTAATTTTCACTTTTTTTCTCTAATTTTACCCTGATTAACGAACGATTTTTTTTCTTCTTTTTAATTTTCACTTTTTTTCTCTAATTTTACCCTGATTATTGAACGATTTTTTTTCTTCTTTTTAATTTTCACTTTTTTTCTCTAATTTTACCCTGATTATTGAACGATTTTTTTTCTTCTTTTTAATTTTCACTTTTTTTCTCTAATTTTACCCTGATTATTGAACGATTTTTTTTCTTCTTTTTAATTTTCACTTTTTTTCTCTAATTTTACCCTGATTATTGAACGATTTTTTTTCTTCTTTTTAATTTTCACTTTTTTTCTCTAATTTTCCCCTGATTAACCCTTACAGCCCCAGATCCCATGAAATCCCATTTCCCAGCATCCTGGTTCCACCCGGCGCCGAGGTTTTTGTCTGAAATAACGGCCCCGGGCTATATAGCTGGGCGAATACACTCGCCCAGCACAGCTCCCCCCGTGGCGCAGTTGGTAGAGTGTCCGCCCGCCAACCGAGAGGTCGTGGGTTCAAACCCCGGGGCGTGGCACCTCTTGTTGTGTGTGCTTTTTTCGCTTGAAAAAAAATTCGTTGGAAAATCCACCGGGTGGGTTAGGGTTATTGAACGATTTTTTTTCTTCTTTTTAATTTTCACTTTTTTTCTCTAATTTTACCCTGATTAATGAACGATTTTTTTTCTTCTTTTTAATTTTCACTTTTTTTCTCTAATTTTACCCTGATTAATGAACGATTTTTTTTCTTCTTTTTAATTTTCACTTTTTTTCTCTAATTTTACCCTGATTTTTGAACGATTTTTTTTCTTCTTTTTAATTTTCACTTTTTTTCTCTAATTTTACCCTGATTATTGAACGATTTTTTTTCTTCTTTTTAATTTTCACTTTTTTTCTCTAATTTTACCCTGATTATTGAACGATTTTTTTTCTTCTTTTTAATTTTCACTTTTTTTCTCTAATTTTACCCTGATTATTGAACGATTTTTTTTCTTCTTTTTAATTTTCACTTTTTTTCTCTAATTTTACCCTGATTATTGAACGATTTTTTTTCTTCTTTTTAATTTTCACTTTTTTTCTCTAATTTTCCCCTGATTAACCTTACAGCCCCAGATCCCATGAAATCCCATTTCCCGGCATCCTGGTTCCACCCGGCGCCGAGGTTTTTGTCTGAAATAACGGCCCCGGGCTATATAGCTGGGCGAATACACACGCCCAGCACAGCTCCCCCCGTGGCGCAGTTGGTAGAGTGTCCGCCCGCCAACCGAGAGGTCGTGGGTTCAAATCCCGGGGCGTGGCACCTCTTGTTGTGTGTGCTTTTTTCGCTTGAAAAAAAATTCGTTGGAAAATCCACCGGGTGGGTTAGGGTTATTGAACGATTTTTTTTCTTCTTTTTAATTTTCACTTTTTTTCTCTAATTTTACCCTGATTATTGAACGATTTTTTTTCTTCTTTTTAATTTTCACTTTTTTTCTCTAATTTTACCCTGATTAATGAACGATTTTTTTTCTTCTTTTTAATTTTCACTTTTTTTCTCTAATTTTACCCTGATTATTGAACGATTTTTTTTCTTCTTTTTAATTTTCACTTTTTTTCTCTAATTTTCCCCTGATTAACCCTTACAGCCCCAGATCCCATGAAATCCCATTTCCCAGCATCCTGGTTCCACCCGGCGCCGAGGTTTTTGTCTGAAATAACGGCCCCGGGCTATATAGCTGGGCGAATACACTCGCCCAGCACAGCTCCCCCCGTGGCGCAGTTGGTAGAGTGTCCGCCCGCCAACCGAGAGGTCGTGGGTTCAAACCCCGGGGCGTGGCACCTCTTGTTGTGTGTGCTTTTTTCGCTTGAAAAAAAATTTGTTGGAAAATCCACCGGGTGGGTTAGGGTTATTGAACGATTTTTTTTCTTCTTTTTAATTTTCACTTTTTTTCTCTAATTTTACCCTGATTATTGAACGATTTTTTTTCTTCTTTTTAATTTTCACTTTTTTTCTCTAATTTTACCCTGATTAATGAACGATTTTTTTTCTTCTTTTTAATTTTCACTTTTTTTCTCTAATTTTACCCTGATTATTGAACGATTTTTTTTCTTCTTTTTAATTTTCACTTTTTTTCTCTAATTTTACCCTGATTATTGAACGATTTTTTTTCTTCTTTTTAATTTTCACTTTTTTTCTCTAATTTTACCCTGATTATTGAACGATTTTTTTTCTTCTTTTTAATTTTCACTTTTTTTCTCTAATTTTACCCTGATTATTGAACGATTTTTTTTCTTCTTTTTAATTTTCACTTTTTTTCTCTAATTTTCCCCTGATTAACCCTTACAGCCCCAGATCCCATGAAATCCCATTTCCCAGCATCCTGGTTCCACCCGGCGCCGAGGTTTTTGTCTGAAATAACGGCCCCGGGCTATATAGCTGGGCGAATACACTCGCCCAGCACAGCTCCCCCCGTGGCGCAGTTGGTAGAGTGTCCGCCCGCCAACCGAGAGGTCGTGGGTTCAAACCCCGGGGCGTGGCACCTCTTGTTGTGTGTGCTTTTTTCGCTTGAAAAAAAATTTGTTGGAAAATCCACCGGGTGGGTTAGGGTTATTGAACGATTTTTTTTCTTCTTTTTAATTTTCACTTTTTTTCTCTAATTTTACCCTGATTATTGAACGATTTTTTTTCTTCTTTTTAATTTTCACTTTTTTTCTCTAATTTTACCCTGATTAATGAACGATTTTTTTTCTTCTTTTTAATTTTCACTTTTTTTCTCTAATTTTACCCTGATTATTGAACGATTTTTTTTCTTCTTTTTAATTTTCACTTTTTTTCTCTAATTTTACCCTGATTATTGAACGATTTTTTTTCTTCTTTTTAATTTTCACTTTTTTTCTCTAATTTTACCCTGATTATTGAACGATTTTTTTTCTTCTTTTTAATTTTCACTTTTTTTCTCTAATTTTACCCTGATTATTGAACGATTTTTTTTCTTCTTTTTAATTTTCACTTTTTTTCTCTAATTTTCCCCTGATTAACCCTTACAGCCCCAGATCCCATGAAATCCCATTTCCCAGCATCCTGGTTCCACCCGGCGCCGAGGTTTTTGTCTGAAATAACGGCCCCGGGCTATATAGCTGGGCGAATACACTCGCCCAGCACAGCTCCCCCCGTGGCGCAGTTGGTAGAGTGTCCGCCCGCCAACCGAGAGGTCGTGGGTTCAAACCCCGGGGCGTGGCACCTCTTGTTGTGTGTGCTTTTTTCGCTTGAAAAAAAATTCGTTGGAAAATCCACCGGGGTGGGTTAGGGTTATTGAACGTTTTTTTTCTTCTTTTTAATTTTCACTTTTTTTCTCTAATTTTACCCTGATTAATGAACGATTTTTTTTCTTCTTTTTAATTTTCACTTTTTTTCTCTAATTTTACCCTGATTAATGAACGATTTTTTTTCTTCTTTTTAATTTTCACTTTTTTTCTCTAATTTTACCCTGATTTTTGAACGATTTTTTTTCTTCTTTTTAATTTTCACTTTTTTTCTCTAATTTTACCCTGATTATTGAACGATTTTTTTTCTTCTTTTTAATTTTCACTTTTTTTCTCTAATTTTACCCTGATTATTGAACGATTTTTTTTCTTCTTTTTAATTTTCACTTTTTTTCTCTAATTTTACCCTGATTATTGAACGATTTTTTTTCTTCTTTTTAATTTTCACTTTTTTTCTCTAATTTTACCCTGATTATTGAACGATTTTTTTTCTTCTTTTTAATTTTCACTTTTTTTCTCTAATTTTCCCCTGATTAACCTTACAGCCCCAGATCCCATGAAATCCCATTTCCCAGCATCCTGGTTCCACCCGGCGCCGAGGTTTTTGTCTGAAATAACGGCCCCGGGCTATATAGCTGGGCGAATACACACGCCCAGCACAGCTCCCCCCGTGGCGCAGTTGGTAGAGTGTCCGCCCGCCAACCGAGAGGTCGTGGGTTCAAACCCCGGGGCGTGGCACCTCTTGTTGTGTGTGCTTTTTTCGCTTGAAAAAAAATTTGTTGGAAAATCCACCGGGTGGGTTAGGGTTATTGAACGATTTTTTTTCTTCTTTTTAATTTTCACTTTTTTTCTCTAATTTTACCCTGATTATTGAACGATTTTTTTTCTTCTTTTTAATTTTCACTTTTTTTCTCTAATTTTACCCTGATTATTGAACGATTTTTTTTCTTCTTTTTAATTTTCACTTTTTTTCTCTAATTTTACCCTGATTAATGAACGATTTTTTTTCTTCTTTTTAATTTTCACTTTTTTTTCTCTAATTTTACCCTGATTATTGAACGATTTTTTTTTTTCTTCTTTTTAATTTTCACTTTTTTTCTCTAATTTTACCCTGATTAATGAACGATTTTTTTTCTTCTTTTTAATTTTCACTTTTTTTCTCTAATTTTACCCTGATTAATGAACGATTTTTTTTCTTCTTTTTAATTTTCACTTTTTTTCTCTAATTTTACCCTGATTAATGAACGATTTTTTTTCTTCTTTTTAATTTTCACTTTTTTTCTCTAATTTTACCCTGATTATTGAACGATTTTTTTTCTTCTTTTTAATTTTCACTTTTTTTCTCTAATTTTACCCTGATTATTGAACGATTTTTTTTCTTCTTTTTAATTTTCACTTTTTTTCTCTAATTTTACCCTGATTATTGAACGATTTTTTTTCTTCTTTTTAATTTTCACTTTTTTTCTCTAATTTTCCCCTGATTAACCCTTACAGCCCCAGATCCCATGAAATCCCATTTCCCAGCATCCTGGTTCCACCCGGCGCCGAGGTTTTTGTCTGAAATAACGGCCCCGGGCTATATAGCTGGGCGAATACACTCGCCCAGCACAGCTCCCCCCGTGGCGCAGTTGGTAGAGTGTCCGCCCGCCAACCGAGAGGTCGTGGGTTCAAACCCCGGGGCGTGGCACCTCTTGTTGTGTGTGCTTTTTTCGCTTGAAAAAAAATTCGTTGGAAAATCCACCGGGTGGGTTAGGGTTATTGAACGATTTTTTTACTTCTTTTTAATTTTCACTTTTTTTCTCTAATTTTACCCTGATTAATGAACGATTTTTTTTCTTCTTTTTAATTTTCACTTTTTTTCTCTAATTTTACCCTGATTAATGAACGACTTTTTTTCTTCTTTTTAATTTTCACTTTTTTTCTCTAATTTTACCCTGATTATTGAACGATTTTTTTTCTTCTTTTTAATTTTCACTTTTTTTCTCTAATTTTACCCTGATTATTGAACGATTTTTTTTCTTCTTTTTAATTTTCACTTTTTTTCTCTAATTTTACCCTGATTATTGAACGATTTTTTTTCTTCTTTTTAATTTTCACTTTTTTTCTCCAATTTTACCCTGATTAATGAACGATTTTTTTTCTTCTTTTTAATTTTCACTTTTTTTCTCTAATTTTACCCTGATTATTGAACGATTTTTTTTCTTCTTTTTAATTTTCACTTTTTTTCTCTAATTTTACCCTGATTAACCCTTACAGCCCCAGATCCCATGAAATCCCATTTCCCAGCATCCTGGTTCCACCCGGCGCCGAGGTTTTTGTCTGAAATAACGGCCCCGGGCTATATAGCTGGGCGAATACACTCGCCCAGCACAGCTCCCCCCGTGGCGCAGTTGGTAGAGTGTCCGCCCGCCAACCGAGAGGTCGTGGGTTCAAACCCCGGGGCGTGGCACCTCTTGTTGTGTGTGCTTTTTTCGCTTGAAAAAAAATTCGTTGGAAAATCCACCGGGTGGGTTAGGGTTAAAGGGTAAAGGGTATGTGGATTAGTCATGCTATAGCTCTACCCCAACTAGCTAGGTCCATTGTCCTCTTTCTTGGCCCACTCACACGACATGAAGCATATCATCGAGTACTGGATGGTTAAGGAACCTGCAGGCATCTTTTAATTATATGTCGATATGCGAGCTTTAATTTTTGAAAGTTGGAAGGAGAATACTTTCCCAATTTACTACCTGGCAGTGTTGCAAGTTCCATATTATTATGTGCACATCACTTGCTAATAATTTTAGAGTGTAAAAAAGCGCCATACCGATATAATAGTAAACTGAAATCCATACACCCCCTATATGGATGGGGTGACAGCAATGTTTATCAACAAAAGCAACGGTCGAAGGGACTGGACTGTCGATACATGCTTGATTGAACAGCATATGACCACAACACTGTCCGCTATGCCTTATTGCCCTTTATAATGCTTTGGCGCGAGTTTTAAAAGCACGGGTCCTAAACAAAACAGGATGCGCGCGCACACCGCCGGGCAAAGAACAATGGCAACTGCCGACCAAATGCCCGGCATGACGTCACATGTCACCCCATCTATATGGATGGAAGACATTACCTTTTATCTTCCTCACATGAGAGTGTGAATTTCAAATGTAGTCACCCATGCAGGTAATCCCATATGAAAATACTTCCTGTCAGCAGGGTCAGGGATGATTACGGTAATGTCTTCCATATGGGGGTGTACGGATTTCAATTGGAATAGCTCAAATCTAAAAATCTAGTGCCATTAAATGCATATTATGTGATCTTTTCCAGATGGCGCACTCTACCCATGTTTTTTTTTAGAAAGTAGATTTTCTTGCAGATTTACATTTCTGATCATAAAATCGTAAATATATTCTGAGTTACAGAGCGTTACGATTCGTTATTACTTTACAATCATGGTTTTTAAGGATTGAAAATAGATTATTCGCTAGCGAACAGTTTATATTCACTCTATTTCCACTCTAAAAACCATGATTTAGAAGTAATTAGGAATCGTATCGCTCTGTAACCAGGTAACTCAACTCAGTATATTCATGATTTATGATCAGAAATACAAATCTGCAAGAAAATCTACTTTCTAGAAAAATCAAGGATAGAGGGCGCCCCCTTGAAAAGATCACATAATATGCCTTTAATATGTTGCGACTTGCGAGGGTATACACATCAACATGAATGATTTACCTGACCATTTTTTAACCAATACGAAATGTACAGGTTAGCAATGAATGACTCAAACATGTCAAAAGTATTCAAGACAAGGGTCGTCTGTAGTCTTTACGAAAACGAGGGAAATAGTCATGATAGTGCAGACACGTAATTGCACTCTACAATAACCGACCCATGTGTGACAAGCATCGCCTGAAAGCGGATATCGTTAACTGTTCGAACTTTCGTTATGTAGGCTATTATGTGGAATCGATACTAAATAATAATATAATGCTTTTAAGGCAGCGCGAAACGTATACATTGGGTTAAATTGGAATTACATTTCATATAATGTCACTACATTCAACAATGGCGATTTTTTAGATTACTTCAGAAAAAGAGAATAAAAACAGTTTAAAGTGTTGGTAATCTCTGGGTGAATTATGTCGGATAGGAAGTGCATTGTAATATACAAATTTAAATATTAAAATAATTAGTAAAATATTAGCATTAACGTCTGTATATATAATATAGAATGTAGAATTTGAATTAAACATAATTGAACTCTTGATCTCAACACAAATTGAAGACATACCTGACATTTTCAGTCGAACCACTTCGACGACTTTCGTCAGCAAAGTAATGTAGTCCAATTTTTTTTCTCTGTTTTCTTTTTCTCTTTCTTTTCCTTTCTATCCCATTTTTTTCTGATTATTTATCAGCGTTTCAGCGTAGGCCCTATTTATTTGTCCCAAATGCATTACCTAGTAACTAAGTGAAGGCGCCCGTACTTGTTACCGTCGAACCACTTCGACTTTCGTCAGCAAAGTAATGTTGTCCAATTTTTTTCTTCTCTGTTTTCTTTTTCTCTTTCTTTTCCTTTCTATCCAATTTTTTTCTGATTATTTATCAGCGTTTCAGCGTATTTATTTGTCCCAAATGCATTACCTAGTAACTAAGTGAAGGCGCCCGTACTTGTTACCGTTAACCCGGCCATTAAAGGGGTATTGAGAGACGGTATCGATATACTAAATGAGCAAATAACGTAAAGATAATCATCAACATAGCCCAAATCCAAAATGTCATACAATTCCGACTTCGCCTTCATCCATGTCATCATATTCATTCATTCATTTCATTCATTCATAAAAGGTTTATTAAAAAAGGCCATAGCAGTCATGAACTGAATTGCGGCCAGTATACAAATAATACAACAATATCATTAACAACAAAATCAACAATATACACAAAATATAAGCAGATGGATAGACAAAATAATATATGATTAAACGCACCATTAAAAAGCACAAAGTAACCGCGCCAAATTAAAAACCACAGAAATGCAATCTAAATTAAAAATATTGCACGTGAGATGCCAAATAAGCAAATAACGGCACTTCCGGGTTGAGATTTGCCGCGAAAGTCTGCACGTAAAACGATAGCATAACTTCCGAATATCGAAACTAAGAAAATCATGAAATTTTATATGATCAACGGCGAATGTTGGTAAACTGTTTCAGATGGTAGTTAGTATATGCCTATAGTATTACTTTGATGCAAAAAACAACTGATTTCCAGGATAATTGAGGGCGCACTCCCATACGTATCTCTCAATGCCCCTTTAACATCATACATGGGCAGTTTCAATGTGAGGGCGCCCCTACTTGTCCCCGTTAGCATCTAGGGGGCCTACTTTGTTAAATTAGCACAGTTGGTGTCGTGTAGGCCGATTTTGACCATATTTGGTCACAAGTACCCTTATGTGCACCACTACTCAGGTTTTCAAACATTAGGGGTCAAAGGTCACACAAGGGTCAAAACGTGATTTTCACTTAAAACGCCCTTGCAATTTAGTGAAATGACCTAGGATCGTCAGAAATGGTCAACATATTCCTTTTGACCGTACGCATTTAGTTCTGTTTTTAAAATCAAAAAATATTTGGGGTCACTACAGTAGGTAAAAATGTAAATTTTCACTCCTCGCACTAAAAATGCTATTTTTTCGGGAGGAAATGACCCATGATTATCAGAATCGGTCAAAAGATTCCTTGTATCCATGTTGATATAGGTTGTTCAGCGATTAAAAGTGACATATTACATGGGGTCACTCGAGGTCATTGACCTAAACAGAGGTAAAATGTAAGACATGCTCCGATTTTAACCGGATTTGTATCATCTTGTAGGCATTGATAAGACAAGCTAAAAAACGTCAATTATTTTGTTGGGGTCAAAGGTCAACAAAGGGTCACTATAAGTCAAAATGTCAATTTTCACTCCAGTCACTCAAAAAAATGTCGGAAAGAAATGACCAATGATTGTCAGAATTGGTCAAAACATTCCTTGTATCCATGTACATTTAGGTTGTTCAGCGATTAAAAGTGACATGTCATATGGGGTCACTAGGGGTCATTGACCTAAACAGGGGTAAAATGTAAGACATGCTCTGATTTTGACCGGACGTATTTCATCTGGTGCGCATTGATAAGCTCAATTATGATTTTGTGGTCAAAGGTCAAGAAAAGGTCATTAGGGGTCAAAATGTCAACGCGCTCGACTAATAATCGTGATCTATGATCACAATTTATATCTTGTTATATTTGTACCTGTAAAAGATGGTTACTATATAAGACAAATTGCCTTTTTATCAATGGATCTGAATTTGGTTGTGATATGATTCTTATGAAACAGAACATAACAGAACAAATATGTGCAAAATGGACTCACTCATATATTCACAAGTATTATGCTATACTTCATTACAAATCATTACATTCCTATCTAGCAATTCTTGATCCTTTTCAATGATATTTGGAGCTTTCTAGCCGGTTGTGGCATCTGCTTCTTTCATTGTTCTAACATTCAAGGGTTTAGTGCAACAAGGGTACATCTGCAATAGCTGCCAGGTGTTATCATGTGTGGTAGCCTATAATAGCAGACACCTTGAAATCAACCAAAAATAACACCGGGCAGCTATATCAGATATTTTATCACTTGCATCTCAGCTATGAGCAATATCTACAATAGCTGCCACATATATATTCAGGGTGTTTGAAGATCTAACCAATGGCAGCCATTGCAGATAGGACTTTATGCTTAATTAAAAGTGGTCACAGAAAGTCATATCTGTGCTATTTTTAAAGAAGAAATCGATAGTTTAGTGCAACATGGGTCCATCTTCAATAGCTGCCAGATGTTATCATGTGTGGTAGCCAATAGCAGACCTCTTGATATCAACTAAAAATAACACCGGGCAGCTACATGTACATTATATCAGATATTGTATCACTTACATCTCAGCTATGTGAGAAGGCAATATCTACAATAGCTGCCACATATATATTCAGGGTGTTTCAAGGACATTGCGGAGGAAATATTTCAAGTTCTTCCAAATGGCAAGTCATCACACGAAACTTTTGTAAAGGACAGGCTCGAGTCAGCAGAAGTGAAGTTTCATGACCCTATTAAGCGCAACAAGCTCACTCTATTTTCAAATAGTAGGAAAAAAGCTCAACTGAAAGACATGGAAAAGTCAAAGTAATTGAAGCTAATCGAGATGTATTAGGAAAGCTTCTTGCCACTTCAACAAAGCATGGCAGAATTGTTGACTTCAAGAAAGCACTGGAGTATCCACTAACCCCTGTCCCACTAAGTCTGGGGAATGCCGATGTGACAAGACGAACGACTCAGAAAAGTGTCCTGATGGATATTCCTGTTGAGAACAATTCAAGAGATACAATGGATCCCGAGAGTATTCTGCCAGCAAAAGGACAAACTATTGAACTATTGCTTATGTCGTAGACCTGATGGCCCTCATCAGAACTTTCACCATGTTCACATCGTATCCCGATACATATGAAGGTCTCGCCAGCAATATTTTCGCCAGTATCCCCAAAGGATACAGGCGCATTGATATCGTTGCTGATTCATATTTGCCACAGAGTATCAAGACCGCTGAGAGTAACAAGAGAGGAATGGCACCCAAAGTTACCCAAAGTTATCATAAGCTAAATACAATCCAAGTTGCCACATGACTTCAACAAATTCTTGGCTAACGGCGAGAACAAGACCAGACTGATTGTTGATTGAGCTCGTTCGCAGTGTGTTGATAGAAAAGAAAGAAAGCATACTAGCTGATCTGAAGTGTGACGGCGTCTATTTTTCATCGTATAGAGAATGCATCCTTGTCACAAAAGATGTTGTTTTGGTTCCAGATCTTTTTACGCTTTTAGCATCTAAAAACACAGTTCTTCAATTTTGGCGGCCATTTTGAAAAGCTCCCTCAAGAGTGACATGCCAGACATCTTTGCAGTGATTATTAGACACAACTGTTATCAAATGCTAACTCACTATCTGGACACTTCTGGGTTTTTTTAATGCTTATTTAAACCATAATGTACACTTTTTATTAGATTTTGGTGGCCAATTGAAAAGCGCCCTCATTTTGAACCTTTTAATAGAGTCTGTATAACCAAAGAAGCTTCTTTGTGAATAGCTCTAAGTCCATGCTCTAATCAATACAAATGTAAAAAGTGGTCAAACATGCCTCAGGGATGCTCATTTAACCCATATACACATTTTATATGGGATTCTGGTGGCCATTTTGAAAAGCGCCCTCATTTTGAACCTCTTAATAGATTTTGTATTACCAACCTAGATTCTTTGTAAATGTCTCTAATCAAAACGAATGCAAAAAGTGGTCAAACATGCCTCATGGATGCTTATTTAACCCATATACACACTTTATATTGGTGGCCATTTTGAAAAAAAGCGCCCTCACGGAAAAGTTATCAGGATACAGCCTGTTTACCTCAGATATTCTTGTTCCCCATGAAAAACTGGTCTAGATAGAAAAACCACATGAGAATTTCTCCTTCTCCAGGTGGCACCTCCCTCAATTTTAACCCGGTCTATACTAAGTCTAGCAGAATTATGTTTTTGTCAGTTAACTTGATTATGGCCAATGAGAGTTAATACCCCGTCCCGCCTGCACATTAGGCAACACAAACAAATTGTTCGAAAAGAAATGGGCTCGACTGATCCATTTCTGTTCACATTTGTTTACATTTTAGGTCGTCCGTAGGAAGAGACCTTCGTCCGTAGGAAGAGACCTTATGGCAGCATCCTTCGTGTGTAGTCTGTGTGTGTGTGTAGTGTGTGTCAACAATTTGGTATACACTTTTTTCAACAATTTGGTATACACTTTTTGTTTTGTCCATTTCTTTTCCATACAATGTCCAATTGCAATCAAACTTCGGTCATAGATGCAACATGGGAACCTTCATATGTTAATGAGGTCAAAGGTCACATACCAAGGTCAAAGGTCATCTGAGGTCAAGATGTATATGTAAAAGTGGCTGCATATGTAAAATTGATTACATTTGTCCATTTCTTTTCCATACAATGACCAATTGTAACCAAACTTTGGTCATAGATACAACATGGAAACCTTCATATGTTAATGAGGTCAAAGGTCATCTGAGGTCAAGATGTAAATGTAGAAATGGCTGCATATGTAAATTTAATTACATTTTTCCATTTCTTTTCCATACAATGTCCAATTGCAATCAAACTTCGGTCATAGATGCAAAACTTCGGTCATAGATGGGAACCTTCATATGTTAATGAGGTCAAAGGTCACATACCAAGGTCAAAGGTCATCCGAGGTCAAGCTGCATATGTAAAATTGATTACATTTGTCCATTTCTTTTCCATACAATGACCAATTGTAACCTAACTTTGGTCATAGATACAACATGGAAACCTTCATATGTTAATGAGGTCAAAGGTCACATACCAAGGTCAAAGGTCATCTGAGGTCAAGATGTAAATGTAGAAATGGCTGCATATGTAAAATTGATTACATTTTTCCATTTCTTTTCCATACAATGACCAATCGCAACCAAACTCCAGTCATAGATACAACATGGAAACCCGCATATGTAAATGAGGTCAAAGGTCGCATAGAAAGGTCAAAGGTCATCTGAGGTCAAGATGTAAAATTTAGTACACTTTTTTTTTGTCTCTTGTTCATTTTTCCATACAATGACCAATTGTAACCAAACTTGGGTAACGGATGCAACATCATCATCATCATCATCTACCTATACTGTGCATAAACCTCAATATTGAGTATACTCGCACAATGTATCCCTGGAACCTAGGAATACAAACATGAGCGTACAGACACAGACCGGGACGATCCCCTACTCTTTACGAAGGAGTCTGTGACCTTTTAACGTGCTCGGGGATAGCTCTTCCGATACACGGGACCAACATTTCTACGTACCTTCCGAAGCACGATGCGCCATGAACATGCCAACTTCAGTCTGCACGGTCTGAAGGAGGCATGGGGACGAGGCTGTGTTGGTGTATCGTTTTGAACTCTCACTCATAAACGATCCACCAACAGAACTACGGTGCGCAGCAGTGTACGACGCTCTAACCGACTGCGCCACCTCGCCCATGGAAACATTCATATGTTAATTAGGTCAAAGGTCACATACCAAGGTCAAAGGTCATATGAGGTCAAGATGTAAAATTAGCTGCATATGTAAAATTAATTACATTTAAACAGGTGAAGTACAATTGCAACCAAACTCCAGGATGTTTATTTTATTTTTTATATCCTGGATCCGCTAGTGGTCTAACCTCTTTCTTTCTAGATGCCTGTGGTTTGAGATCCACCTTGTTTTTAATATACCCATATAAACGGACGACCTATTTGGGACCGCTGTCCCTATTTTCTAAAATTGTTGGAAATTCACTAACATTTTCAAAACAAAAACGGACCAACCGAAAAATTGTCATCTCCCACAATATATGTCATCAAACATTGTCAAACTAAGTAGACAAAAAGGATGGAGTTCTTGGGAAAAAGCTGAAGATAAGACTGTAGAAAGAATAAAAATTCCTATAAAAAGGAATGGGCGCTCATATGAACATGCTTCATTTTGATTAATTACAAATATATTAAAGATATAAATCTAGATAGGATTTTTGATTAATTACAAATATATTAAATAGATAAATCTAGATAGGATTGTAAGATAGATTATTATAATATAATAATTTGGTCCTGAAGAAGTCAGAGCTAATCCTTACGAAAGTTTAACAGTCTTTAACTTGTTTGTCCGCCGGCGAACCCGTTAAACTCTAGATAGGGTGTTTACATTATTTATATATTTATGTATTATCTATTCTTTTACTATTTCTATTCATTGAATTTTAAAATTAATCGATTAATTAAATTAAATGACTTGTTAATCCAATTGAAGGATTATCAATTAATCTATGCATTCATGAATTCATTTATTATTATTGATCGATCGATCGATCAATCAATCAATCAATCAATCAATCAATCAATCAATCAATCGATCGATCGATCGATCGATCGATCGATCGATCAATCAATCAATCAATCAATCAATCAATCAATCAATCAATCAATCAATCAATCAATCAATCAATCAATCAATCAATCAATCAATCAATCAATCAATCAATCAATCAATCGATCGATCGATCGATCAATTAATGAATATTATTATATCTGTCAATAGTCAATCAATTAATGATTTATGAATTCATCACTTCATTTATTCATCATTCAATGTGATTGATGTATAAAGCAATCATTTTAAAAGCGACTTAATCATATTATTACAAACGAAAGCTTAGAAGAGAACTCAGCAGTTTGGAATTGAAGACTCCAACTTTCCTGGTGTTTATATTATACAGTCGGAACGCCACTTCGATTTGACCCCAAATTATTAGGTACGAGGGCGTCCTAACGTAAACACGAAAAATTCAAATTTATTCGATTACCTATTTATAGATAACTAACCCTTATTTAGGACGAAATATATACAAAAGGAGACCGCTGATCGTTTACCCATTAACCTACAATGAAGCGTACATCTGTTTTACTTCATACTGTTTTATCGAATCAATATATTCAGTCACCAACGTCCCGAAATGTGAGATTTTATGCTACTGCATCGGCGTAAAAACTGACATGAACTGGAAGAAATGGTAGCCAATTTTAGATGAAAACGTCCGTAAATCCCTTATTTTACAACGTCGTAAAAAATCCATCTA
Source organism: Ophiura sarsii (assembly GCA_035610835.1). Lineage (NCBI taxonomy): Eukaryota > Metazoa > Echinodermata > Ophiuroidea > Amphilepidida > Ophiuridae > Ophiura > Ophiura sarsii. Next base: position 38,863,322 of record CM069458.1, on the reverse strand, counting down.
TACAGTGGCACATTATAATGAGTTGTTTGATATCCTTCGTGTTTGAAATAGTAATAGTATTTAAGACGATTTTTGCCGCATCATTTGAAGCCCGATGTGAAGCTCAATTGTAGTGACCAACATTTGGCACTTGACAATAAAGTGTTTGAATCTCCCGGTTATAACTAGTTTCCCTTGATAGCGTAGACGGTAAAGCGCTCGCTTGAAGAACGGGAGGTCCGGGGTTCGATCCTGCACAATGTCACAGATTTTTTTCCTCTCATCAAAATCAATTTTGTTTGGTTTTTATTTTATTTATGATTGTTTTATGATGATTTATGATGACCATGTTTCTTACCCGATATTCCGTCTGGGTGCGATTGTGCTCAGGTTATCCCTTCACCCACTCAAATATTAGTTTCAAAATACACATATACGCATAATGAGGAAAATCAGGTGTAAGTGCAGCAAAACATTGTCATGAAAACCATCTTCTAAACGTCACATCATGCATGGGCCGTCCGTGACTTCGTGTGTATATGAAAAGAATACGTCGCGTCTTATACCAGGAAATACAATACAACTTTAAAGCCTCTCTGATCCCGAGCACTATGCCGAGGTTTGTTTGTTGCTTTGGGATTATTTATACTAGAATGGTGGGGATCTGTTAACTTATGAAAAAGAAATGAACCAAACATTCATAAATAAATCACACACAAAAAATGATTTTGACGAGAATGAAAATGTGCAGAGCAGAAGGATCGACTTCGAACCCCGGACCTCTCGTTCTCCAAGCGAACCCTTTACCATCTGAGCTATCAAGGGAAACTAGTTATGTCCGTGAGATTTAAACACTTCATCAATTCTGTTTCTAGAGCCACATGATGCAAAAACATCATTTATTCTGTTAGATAAAAAGGATATCACAGTTATTTAGCTCATAAGTTGAAAGATGTCCCTCCTATGCACAAAGCCTGCAATCCGCACAAACATCAAAATATAATGCGATCGCATATGAATGGACAATGGACAAAATGCCAATGATTCCAAATTTTACTCTCTCTTACAATCTGTTTTTATCTACTTAAATGGTCACGTCGTAAAATCGATTTAGGAAATAATAATGACTAAAACCCTCATTTATCTGAATATGTGACAATTTTGTAATTTCGCTGTTTAAGACAGCTGTTTGTCAGATCAATGTAACGCTACTTTTGTACATTTCACTTTCGATATCGAAAAAATTGCAAACTTCCCATGTGAAATACTCTGCTTGTAAATGTCTGAGACTGGTTTTAATAAATTAGTAAGACAGATTGTATTATTAGGAATATTTCAAGACATTAATCTCCAGAAAAGACTTACATTTGACCTCAAGATCATTCTTGAAATGATAGTTCAGATTCCGCGGGAGTTTAACTCGGTTTTAGTACCGAAAGTGCGCGGTTCACAATTGCGTAGTTCGTTTCGGTAATAATTGACCTTTTAACGGTTATTCGGCTAAGTGGCGTTCCGACTATATACCCACGTACCAAACTACCAAGACCAACCCTCTGATCTCTACATGTAGTAATTCATAATTAAACCAGTCAGTATTACAGATGAGTTGATAGTGAACAGCGGACTGTGTAAACTACAACTGTACACTGCCCCAACCCCCACACACCTCTCAATGCCCTGTACAATGTACATGCAATGCTAGCTTTGCTATTATAATACATCTATGCAGCATTATAGCTGAGATACTGTACACATTCATATCGAGAATGCAACCGAGCAAGACTATCTCCATCCTTATAATAACGAGCGTGATATTCAGCCTCGTTTATAGTTCGTAAACGCCGATAGCACTCGTACACTACAACTTCAATGTTACGTAAATGTTAGTAAGAGACCATCAGTAAACATGGCAGCCTCCATCTATATCTAGAAATACCAAATTGTGTAAGTTTTCGCAAACTCATGACAATACAGGGCTCCCGCCGTAGCGGGCGCCCAAAAAGGAAAGCAATTAGCACTGTATCAGGTCAATTGTGCGAGGATTACAGTGTCAAGGACATTGGATGACGCAGGATCCAATGTGTTGTTCACAAACTTTTTTTGGCAACTAAAAAAAAGGGTTCTGAAATGAGGGTTTAAGTCAATCTAACATGATGATTCTAGTAATGCCCTGCCAGTGGGGCATTAAGAACATTGTGACATCACTGAATTAATCTGCTTTCATTGCCAATCATAATTACAAGCAACATATTGATTTGCATATCCCTTGGTATGATGACAACTGAAAATGGTGTTCTTAATGCCTCGCTTTACCCTACATGTATATCGAGTCCATCGTCAAATTCAAGTGATGCGCTCATACCCGGGCACAGTATTGAATCCTCATTTTGATCATTATCAGATTATACAGGACTCTGATAAAGACTTGAGGAACTATGCTACAAGAGAGCCACCTACCTAGCATGCCTCAGCTTTATGATTGAGACTTAATTGAACAAGTGACAACTTTTTTGTTTCACTGGGATTTCAATTAAAACATTTCTTTGACCAAAAACTCTATAAAGAGGCATCAAGAAAGTTGAAAAAGTCCAACTTTTTTTTGTTATATGTTGTGATTGGTGAAACAAGGTCTTCTAAAAAACTGGGTGGACAAGTGTCAAAAGGATGAGAAGACTTGATATTGGTTTTGTTGACTTTTGTGGAAGTCGGCAAGAGGATCACTAGTGTGTTGTTTCTGGAAGAAAATCACCGAGACGTTATGTGAGCGATATGTGGTAAAGTTTACTATGGGGAAAAAAAGAAGAAAAAAATATCATAATTTAAAATTTAATTTAAATTCCAATGTTTATTAATTACGAGAAAAACGTAATTTATGACAAATTCAAAAGTGCAACAAAATAACTTGGTTTTCCCGGGGCGCCAGGATAATTATTATTAATACTATAAATAGTCAATCGTTATGTAAAAATAAATCACGAACATCACATTCACGCAACACAACAGCCGAATCAAAAAAAGAAAAATGTGATTAAATAAAGTGCTCACTCGTACCCCCAAAAAGAGTCTCGTTAATAAACAAACTAATGATATTGTAATTAATTAATATAATGGAACATCAAAAAGTACCAATGTTTATACAAAACAAGTTGTCTGAAAAGTGAAAGCAACGTATGCAACGCAAATGGTTTATCCACTCAATAGTAATATGTAGGCCTACTGCTAAATCGAAAATTAAAACCATTTTATCCAAAAAAATATTTTTAAATGATCTGTATTGAAAAAAAGAATATAAAATGTGCAAACTAGGGTGCTATTAATATGTCTATTTAATTTGAGAGTAAAAAAAGTTAATTTTAGATGACACAAAAAACATCATCCCCGCGGGGACTCGAACACGTATCTTAGAAATGCCATCTGCGATAAAAGCAATAATCGTCCAGTGCTCTAGTCCGCTGCGCCACGGATCATTCTGAATATGACGACGGTTTTTAATAATATATAGTGTCGTTACAGGGTTATCCACTCAATAAACTAAATCGAAAATTAAATGTGATATTTATTTATTATTTAAAGGCTACATTGTCAATTAGAGCACCATTTTATTTACGGTAATAGACACATTTAATATAAAATATAATAAAAATATTAATTTCGCACTGAATAACTGAATTTGGAGGTATTTTCGGTTTTATTACGACCACTTCTGGTCTCTATGGGTGGCCGAGTTAACTTGTCCACCAAAAATATAGAAGTTCAAGGACTTGGACTGGGACATCGAGGACTTAGATTTTCCTTTGACTCATTGAAATCTTAGATCCTGACTCAGACATCAGGAAATAGCAGGGAATTGGAATTAAACTTGGGACTCAGAATCCATGGACTACAAATTTGTCTTGGACTTGACTTCAACAAGGTTTGCATATGTCTATCTATAGGTTGGATGATGCTTGCGATAGGGCACTAGTCAGCGATATATAAGTTTACATATTACCTATTGTCTATTACTTTCTCATAAGTACATTGTGAGAGGGTGTTGTCAACTTTCTCATATGTACATTGTGAGAGGGTATTGTCAATTACTTTCTCATAAGTACATTGTGAGAGGGTATTATCAATTACTTTCTCATAAGTACATTGTGAGAGGGTATTGTAAACTACTTTCTCATAAGTACACTGTGAGAGGGTATTGTCAATTACTTTCTCATAAGTACATTGTGAGAGGGTATTGTCCATTACATTCTCATAAGTACATTGTGAGAGGGTATTGTCAATTACTTTCTCATAAGTACATTGTGAGAGGGTATTGTAAACTACTTTCTCATAAGTACATTGTGAGAGGGTATTGTCAATTACATTCTCATAAGTACATTGTGAGAGGGTATTGTCCATTACATTCTCATAAGTACATTGTGAGAGGGTATTGTCCATTACTTTCTCATAAGTGCATTGTGAGAGGGTATTGTCAATTACTTTCTCATAAGTACATTGTGAGTGGGTATTGTCAATTACTTTCTCATAAGTACATTGTGAGAGGGTATTGTCCATTACTTTCTCATAAGTACATTGTGAGAGGGTATTGTCAATTACTTTCTCATAAGTACACTGTGAGAGGGTATAGTCAATTACTTTCTCATAATTACATTGTGAGAGGGTATTGTCAAATACTTTCTCATAAGTACATTGTGAGAGGGTATTGTCCATTACTTTCTCATAAGTACATTGTGAGAGGGTATTGTCCATTACTTTCTCATAAGTACATTGTGAGAGGGTATTGTCCATTACTTTCTCATAATTACATTGTGAGAGGGTATTGTCAATTACTTTCTCATAAGTACACTGTGAGAGGGTATAGTCAATTACTTTCTCATAATTACATTGTGAGAGGGTATTGTCCATTACTTTCTCATAAGTACATTGTGAGAGGGTATTGTCCATTACTTTCTCATAATTACATTGTGAGAGGGTATTGTCAAATACTTTCTCATAAGTACATTGTGAGAGGGTATTGTCCATTACTTTCTCATAAGTACATTGTGAGAGGGTATTGCCCATTACTTTCTCATAAGTACATTGTGAGAGGGTATTGTCCATTACTTTCTCATAAGTACATTGTGAGCGGGTATTGTCCATTACTTTCTCATAAGTACATTGTGAGAGGGTATTGCCCATTACTTTCTCATAAGTACACTGTGAGAGGGTATAGTCAATTACTTTCTCATAATTACATTGTGAGAGGGTATTGTCAAATACTTTTTCATAAGTACATTGTGAGAGGGTATTGTCCATTACTTTCTCATAAGTACATTGTGAAAGGGTATTGTCCATTACTTTCTCATAAGTACATTGTGAGAGGGTATTGCCCATTACTTTCTCATAAGTACACTGTGAGAGGGTATAGTCAATTACTTTCTCATAATTACATTGTGAGAGGGTATTGTCAAATACTTTTTCATAAGTACATTGTGAGAGGGTATTGTCCATTACTTTCTCATAAGTACATTGTGAGAGGGTATTGTCCATTACTTTCTCATAAGTACATTGTGAGAGGGTATTGCCCATTACTTTCTCATAAGTACATTGTGAGAGGGTATAGTCAATTACTTTCTCATAATTACATTGTGAGAGGGTATTGTCAAATACTTTCTCATAAGTACATTGTGAGAGGGTATTATCCATTACTTTCTCATAAGTACATTGTGAGAGGGTATTGTCCATTACTTTCTCATAAGTACATTGTGAGAGGGTATTGTCAATTACTTTCTCATAAGTATATTGTGAGAGGGTATTGTCCATTACTTTCTCATAAGTACATTGTGAGAGGGTATTGTCAATTACTTTCTCATAAGTACATTGTGAGAGGGTATTGTCAATTACTTTCTCATAAGTACATTGTGAGAGGGTATTGTCAAATACTTTCTCATAAGTACATTGTGAGAGGGTATTGTCAAATACTTTCTCATAAGTACATTGTGAGTGGGTATTGTCAATTACTTTCTCATAATTACATTGTGAGAGGGTATTGTCCATTACTTTCTCATAGTACATTTTGAGAGGGTATGGTCAAATACTTTCTCATAAGTAGGAGTTGAAAGTTAATCAGTGGTGTGTATTTTATTATTTTTAAAGTATATATACACACTTAGTTAGTAAGAGAGTGTGTAGTATATGAGATATAGAGTGCCCTGTACACGTTATACACGCTGACACACTCACAAGCCACGCTCTCGTTTCGCTTCACCGTGCGCATGTAATACTATTCTTTCATAAAGTAATAACATAACCAAACTTATCAAGTCAATATAAGATGAGTAATATTGTATTGTATCTCACTTTGTATTGGGGACTCTTGCTAAGCCCTCTACGTTGAGCATTTTTATTTGTTTGTGACGTCAATGATTTACATACTCTTTGTAACTTCCGGGTCCCTCGTGACGTACAGAGTTTTGTAGCTGATATCACGGGGATAGATATTACGTCATATTTGTTTTGTGCCAATTGGCAATTCTTTATTTCTTATTCTACTACATTTTTCCTTTTCTTATGCTAGCTATACTCTTTTACCAGCGGAAACTAGCGTACATCTAAGCCCACTTATGGCAGACTTCACATTTATACATTACAGTTGCTTCATTGTCATATTTGTACCTAGTGATGAGTACCATTCCATGGTAGAAGTTGGATTCTTTGTGGTTGCAAGGTTCTTCTTCGTCTTCTGATTCGATTGTTTCTACCTTGACCATTCTTCTGTTTTCTCTTTGTTCTTTGTGAGGTCGATGATTTCTGCTGCTGCCTTGTCGTTACCGAATTTGCTCTCTGCTATCACCTTTGCTCTATTTTCTCTGAATTCTCCAATTGTTTCATCTTCTCTTCTTTCTCGTTGTAGCTCTTTTATTCTGTCTTCCAGTCTTTCTTCTTCTTCTGTTTCTGACACTGGTTCATCTTCCCAGTTGGATGGTCCTGCTACGTCTATTCCTCTTGCGGTTCCCGGGAACCCTACAGGTTTGAAGTCTACTGGTTTGAATCTTTTCATCATTACCTTGTGTCCAAAGAAGTCTTTCTCTTCTACTTGTTCAACGATGTGGTATGTTAGCTTTAGCTGATGTAGCGTTGCTCCTTCTGGTCCAATTGTGAACAGCTTCCATCTGTCTGCACTTAGCTCTTTGACACACGGCATGTGATTCATGTTGACGATTACCTGTATTGGTTTTTCTCCTGATGTTTTCTGATTCATATTTTGTTGACGTCCATACTCCATTAAGTGCTCTATTACTCCCCAGTTGATTCTGTCTTGCTCTGATTTAGCCATGTCAAAGTATGCTCTTTCTATACTTGCATGTTACTTTTCATGATGTATGATAGATCTGCAGATTTTCCATTTGCAAGCGATATCACCTTTCCTGGGTTCCTTCCGTTGTCTGTGTTTACCAGTATTGTTTTTCCTACGTTTTCGTAACCATCTGATACCAGACTTGTGATCTGTCTATCATCTTCTGACGTGTTGTTTAGATATTGTATCATCTCTTCTTGCCATGGCGCGTACTTGGTCTTGTCACGTCCTCATCTGTTTAATCTTGTCTCTTGCCTGATCTGTTGTTTGTTTATCGGAAGCAATAGTCTTAGCATGGTGCATTGCTGGACTGTTGACCTTTCCTTCTGGTACTTGCTCTATTACTTCGCTTTTCCTTGCATGAATAAGCTTACCATTTGATCGTGCGCCTTCTCTATCTTTTGTTTCTCCTCTTCTCTTGTTGAATTCCTGTCTTGTTGGTCCCAACTCTTTGTTTCTCCATGTTATGGTGTCTCCTCCATCTTCTGGCAGTACCCTTGTGTCAAATTTATTGCAGTACGCTCTTGCTCTTTCTGGTGTACTTGTTGGTTCGCAGTGTGCGTGATCTGCTTCTAGAAGTTTATTGATCTTATTTATACTGACTTGTTCTTTACACAGTTTTTAAAGTATTGCTGATTGGTTTAGAAAGCATAAATGTCCTTTTTGGAGGTTTTATAATAATAATAAATAACATTTATACCGTCGTGCCTTTGCCTAGGGATATAAAGCGCAAAACATGAAAAATACAACAGCAAAAAGAAATGCAATGACAAAAAGGAAAACATTTAAGGAAACAGATAATTTTGAGTTTGGACTTAAAACATTGTACACTAGTGGCATTTCTAACACTACAGACTGGGAACAGAGCCCTTCTTTAGATTTGTACACATACAGCATTGTCTTATACATAATACGTTCATCAACTGGTAACCAGTGTAATTTAGCCAACAATGTGGATACATGCTCATTTACTCATCGATTACCCACATCAACTTACTTCTATGCGTCGTGATTAGTAAGAAGATTGTAAGTGCTTAGTAATAGTAATTCATTTACAACCTTGTTGCATTCAAGTGAAAATGTAGGTATTTATGCACATGTTTGTATTTTAGTGCCCTTTATTTTGACATCCAACAACAAAAGTACATTAAACACTGATGCTACAGAAATACATAATAATTAAAAGATATAAATTGAATGAAGTATAAAGCATTCAAGTTTAAAATTCACCTGTATATATGTTTTGTTTCTTGAAAAATGACAAAAATCAGTGCAATTTCGCAAATGTTGACTGGGTCATGCCATTATTCACACATCAACATCAGCACACATGCATTGATTTCTCTAATTTATCTTAAAACAAAACATACACATTTATTGAACTATATACATCGAGAGCTCCACCCATTATTAATTATTAATCAATAAGTCAATTATGCTGGAAGTCTGAATCCGGCAAGATCAACATAATTGGTGGCCTTTCTTTGTTTAACTGTGCGGTATGTTAGACTAGCAGCAAGCATGCTAGTAAGTAGGGCCTACAACACCTACAAAATGAAACAACATGTGTTGAAAATTTATCACGAAATAGTTTAAAAAATTCATTCAATAAGCCTATGTTCTGACCGGAAAATGAATGTTCCCCGTCATCATTGTTATTACCCATATCCCATACATCATCACATAAATTATATGAGTAAATATAAATAAAATACATGTCTATATTCTGATCTGAAATTGAATGCTTCCCGTCATTGCCCCACAGTGTCAAATCCCATATCTGACACCATGTTACGCGGTTTAGATTCACCATACCATGTTTTGTTCTTCTCAGAAACCACATTATTTCATTACCTCATCGGCCCTCGGTTATTCCATATTTCTTCATTATAGGGGCACTGAGCGATACGTATGGGAGTGCGCCCTCAATTGTTCTGGAAAGCAGGTTTTTTCACCTACGTACTACTTTGGCATATATACTAACTGTCATCTGAAACCGTTTACCTTACTTCGCCGTCTATCATGTGAAATTTCACGATTTGGTATTTTCGATGTATATAGATCGCATCAAAATTATCAGCATCACTCACCAAATAACTTGTTTCAAATAAATTTCAATCTAGCACCATTATTCAACCGTTTTCCCATAAATCATTACCCTTCAGGGTTCCTACATACCTTTATCAATATTGAAACAATTCCTTTTTTTCAAATTTCATTTTTCTCGGCAATCTCTCAATGCCCCTTTTACCTCCAAGCGCATAGAGATAAACAAACATGGTCCGTAGAAATAGTTTGAAAAAGCCCTGGATTTGGGCTGTGTTTTAGATGAAAAATGAGAGAGCATTTTCAGGATACATTATACATACACACATACATCTAGTTCAACATTACAACATTACGCAAATTATAGTAAGATAATGCGTGTAGGTAGTGGTAACTGATTGTGTTGACCTTGCATGCTTCAGACTTCCAGAATTTTCAGAATTAAGAAAATCAAACATAAACTGGTTTTAAGTTGAACCCACACAGGCTTATACCTTGAATTGTAAATCAAGTGAATGTGTGAAAAGGAACGTATTTCTCCTTACAAAATCGAGAGATTCTGTATTATTATACAGATGCACACATACAATCTACCTTACATCGTACAACAAGTCCATAGAAATACATCTTTCGTTGTACACATACAGCTATAATTATCCATACACACAAAAAGCCACCATATATACTAAACTGCTTAAAAACGTACGGAAATCTATTTCAAATGCCAATTTTTGATTTTTTTGGGGGATATACTCATATTGTATTTCATATCAATGAAAAGCTCTATGTGTTCCACTTTCTGACGATACCTCATTTGTAGCAATCACTTGTTTCGGTGCTTAGCCACCGGGGTGAGTATGTCGGGAGGTATCATTCAAAATGTGCCAAATTCACAGAAAAATAACAACTCTGTCATCTGTTCAATTTAATTGTTACATTGACAGCTACACTGTAAAACACTGTTCAAAATCTTTAGATAACTGTTGTTGTTCAAGTACCCTGCTTAAACGAATGATTAAATATGCAAAAATGTGTGTAAGCAGGGTCCCTGAAGAACACTCTTTAATATATTTTGCAGTGTTCTACAGATCAGAGATGCTCTATTGACTTTTGAGGACAAATGGCACATTCAGATTAAGACCCCCCCCCATATTCTCAAGCGTGTGGCTAAGCTCTGAAACAAGTTATTGCTACTCATTTGGTATCACTGAAAAGATTAACACATCAGCTTTCAGTTGATATGCAACACAATATGAACATATTCCAGAGCTCAGCCACATGCTTGAGAATATGGGGCGGCTCCAATCTGAATATGTCAAAATCATCACTATTTTGTCCTCAAAAGTAGAGCATCTCTCTACAACACAGGGAAACAAATGTTGTGTAACAGTTGTAAGCAAAGAGGGTTCTTCAAGTAACCTAAACAACTTTTACGTATCTAAACATTATTTTAAGCAGGGTACTTGAACAACACCAGTTGTTTAAAGATTTTAAACAGCGTTTTTAGAGTGTAGCTGCCAATGTAACACATAATTGAACAGATGACAGAGTTATTCTTTTGAGCACAAAACATTGGTGAATTTGGCACATGAGACCTCTCCACATTCACAAGCAGATGCCTAAGCACTGGAACAAGTGATTGCTACGAATGAAACACATTATAAATATATCACAAAATGTTCTAAAAATTGGTGTTTGAAAATAAATGTCTGAACTTTTTTTTTAGCAATTTATATCACAAAGCCACAAAGGTTACAGAAATACAGAATTCTTTAAAGATATACAGCTATTTTCATTGATATTTGACCTTGTTTATAAACTTATCACACTATCACACTATCATAATAGTAGGGAGTCAGCCAACTGCTCTCTTGTACAACAATCATCAATCCTTTAATTATTAAACTTAAAAAGTTGCAATAATTTATCTTTATTATCATGAAGATATGGTATTTAGATAATATGCATACATTCATTATGCTTGACAAACCACCTAACATTTAAAACATCAAATAATTTCACATATACTTTATAATCTACCTTACATCTTACAACATTACAAGTCCATAGAAGTTTTAAATACAGATTATTTTGTAGATATACAGCTATTAAAGTATTATCCTACCACAACTATCACCAATCTCTATAAAGATATAATATAGGGCCTACATATAATTATATTGACGTTATTCGTAATTGGCGATAACATGTCAAAGAGGGAGACATACTCGATGTCACGCCGATAAACAAACAATCTCGTACTTTTACTACAATATAATGAATGCAAAGTTCACCCCATTGAAAAAATACATCACTCTCGTCTCGGGTACATCCCTAGCATCGTTTTCGGAGCACTAATTTCTCTGAGCATGCTCAGTTGGATAGCACGGCCCTCTTTCGACGTAAGTGCGCCAATTACGAATAACGTCTATAGGTTGCACTTTGTAAGACACGTACCGAACATTTAAAACATTAGAGAATTGGCTTTCTACATAACAACTCTTGCATTATGATTCATTGTATAAGTTTTGTAATCCCTCAACAATTCCTACTTTTATCAGCTATTATATTGTTATTCTCTGTTATTTTTTTTCTTTCTGGTTATCCAAGGATCATAGATGATCACAGGCATGAATTTTATTCAGTGGCATATTTGACAAGGCAGTGAAAGGCAAACCTGGCACCTGAACATAAATGCTACATCGATCACTTGAATTTTAGGTAAACTGTCCATATAACACATTTTGCTGATATACAATGAAAGGCAATCCCAGCACTCACACATAAATGCTGCATTGATTACTGGAATATTCTCTGACCTCACTGTACAGAGGCATACTGCCCATATACATATTTTGTTGATATGCAGGATCCACACCACTAAATAAATCCCCTATACCTACTGTGTAAAATGGGCCATACTCAAAAGCCATTTCTCGCTTATAAAGCTGGTTGCTTCAACTTTATATTTTTGATGAAGATCATTGGTCTTGGCTTTCCTTTTAGCAACAACAATAAATAAGGTCAAGGCACAACTTTCGAGATATGCACCGTCGAAGACACAAATGTTTTTAGAATGCCCAGGCCTAGCTTAGGTTTAAGCGATTCTAATCAATTATTGAAGTCTCTAAAATGACTATAAAATCATACAAAATTAGTCAAAATAAGAACATTTGCACTAGGTGAAATTGTTTGATAATCTTCATTTAAAAACAATCCAATCAACATTTTCGCCAAAACACTACCTCTGCAGCATTTTCATATATTTCACTTAGAGGAACACTCCTAATTCAACAGGCCTTTCGTGGAGTGTTCCATTATTTATTTAGTGGTGTGGACTCTGCAATGAAAGGCAATCCCAGCACTCACACATAAATGCTCCATTGATTACTGGAATATTCTCTGACCTCACTGTACAGAGGTACACTGTCCATATACACAGTTTGCTGATATGCAATGAAAGGCAATCCCAGAACTCACACATAAATGCTGCATTGATTACTGGAATATTCTCTGACATCACTGTACAGAGGTACTGTCACTGCCAATATGCACAGTTTACTGATATGCAATGAAAGGCAATCCCAGCACTTACACATAAATTCTGCATTTATTACTAGAATATTCTGTGACATTACTGAGGTACATCGCGTATAAAATTCAAAATGGAAATATTTGACCATACGTATCTTCAGATTCAACCATAATCTATCTGACATCAAACAACATTACAAGTTCGCAGAATTTACAGAATACAGATTTAGTTTTATTGATATAAAGCTATATTAAAATATTATCCATACACACTTTATAAACTATATATTATAATTGATCACAAAGCCAGTTACAGAAATACCTAATTATTTGATATTCCTTATTTATAAACTTTTAAGTTAAAACACTTTCCACGCGGAAATTTAATCTTAAATTACCGAACCAATACCAGGCATGTTTGTACTTATTTCCTTTCAATGCATTTCTCATGGTGATTCCAAATATGGTAATGAAATTCAATAATGTTGACATTTTTGAAACATTTTGTGAAATGTTGGAATGTCATCGGCAGACACCTGTCGCGTGGAAAGTGTTAACACGCTATCATATTAATAGTAGGCATTTAGCCATAGCTATCTACCCTCTTTTGTGCATTATCCTAATACATCCATCCTTTAATTATTAAACTAAAAAAGGATATATCTTAATTATCATAAAGATGCTGTATTTAGATAATATGCGTATCCTTGTGATAAATTGTATTAGCTGAAATTTGTTTACAAAATATCCCAACATATATTAGCCATAGGCCCCATACAGGGTGTGTCAAAAAGATGTCCCATATGAAACATGATTTTTCCCGCCATGAAAAATATAAAATGTACATGATTCAATGCACTGATATATTAGTCAGTGGATATTACCTGGACTACCATGGTAATTGTACAGTTGAAATTATCATGTCATTTTATGTATTGCTATGGTTTCATTTTCTGGAGAGCTATTGGTTGTTGAATCTTTTTGTCTTCTATTTTCTTACGTTTATTTGAGATGATTTCTGCAATCGTGTACAAATATGGATTAATTGCTGAATTTATTGGTAAAACAAAGGTCACTGACCATGCATAGACTGAAGGGGGCAGTTCAATTACCCTTGTTTGAACTAAGATTCCAAGAACAATAATTGGAAATATGCACGCGAAATCTGTAACAACAATGGCGGTTACTTTACGGAGGAGTCTTATCTGTTCATCCATTTCAGGAGTGCGTCCTGATTGCTTTGCTGACTTATTAACAGCCCTGAATATCTCTATATAACATGCAAGTATTACCAGGTAACATAAGCTGTTGAGTCCTAGAAATAGTGCTGTTGAAAAGTACAAGCCATTAGTAAGACCTGTGAATTCAGTAGTAGATATTGTTTTGAGGTATAAAAGATTTGTATTCTCTACTTCGATCCTTGTGGTATTTGTGTTAGTTATGTATGTTTTGGTTAAAGCTAACGGCAAACCAACACACACATGGGCATTATCATAAAACTTAAAGTTCCATCCAGATAAAGTGGAAGGGACAATACCTAACGCCAGTGAAAAACCCCATATTAGTACAGCAATTGCAATTGTTGATCTTTTGCCCAATTTTTTATTAGAAAATGGGTGCTTGATACCAATTAACCTATCGATGCTAATCAAAGAAAGAAAGAAAATTGATAATTGGGTCGATGCTACCGATATTGATCCTGCGAGTCTACATAATATGCTAGATCTCCAGGTCTCAGATTGCATTGGGAAATATTCCCCATAGTAGATATCGGCACTTGCAATAATTACCATGTATATACCCATAAGTGAATCAGACATGGCAAGATTGATAAGGAGTATATCCTGTACTCTATAATATTTGGTATGTCTCTTTCTCCAAACTAAAACAAATATATTTCCACCTAGTGCATTTATACCAATAAGCCACATGAAGACCGCCAATGCATTTTCTGATAACAGCCTTTCACATGTGAGATATGGTGATCTATTATCTGATGCATCACACTTAACACCAGCAGGCACATAACACTCACATATCTCATGTTGACTTACAAACAATTCTGAATTTGCAGGGAGGGCACTGAAGGTATCATGAGTTATGGCTGTCAATGGATTGTTTCTAATATTCAAGTAAATTAATTGAGTCAAGTGTTTGATTTTTGGACAATGTGTCAACTGGTTTTCAGATAAATCAATTAAAGTAATATTAATAGTATCCTTGAATATATCTGCATCAACATAGTTAAGTTTATTATTGGACAAAAACAGAATTTTCAATTTGAATAATCCCTGTAACGTGTTTGTGCCTAACCAGGTCAATTGAATATTGTCCAAAAAGAGATATTCCAGAGTATCCAACCCATTGAATAAAACATCAGAAAATGTTACCAACCTGTTATCCAGAAATGAGAGGATTTTAAGTTGATTTAAATGATTGAACAGGTGAGAATCCAGCGTGTCTAATTGGTTTCCATACAAGTACAATTCATTCAAGCTTTGTAATCCCTCAAACAAGCCGCCTGGTAATGTGGTCAATTTATTATCACCCAGAGACAGATATGTCAGCTCTCTCAATTGATGAAATAAACTTTCATTTAAGGTGACTAATTGATTTCTTTGCAACAACAGGTCATTTAAGTTTTGTAATCCCTCAAACAAGCCACCTGGCAATGTGGTCAATTTATTATCACCCAGAGACAGGTGGGTCAGCTCATTCAATTGATGAAATAAAGTTTCATTTACTGTGACCAATAGGTTTCCATACAAGTGCAATTCATTCAAGCTTTGTAATCCATCAAACAAGTCATCTGGCAATGTGGTCAATTCATTGTCATTCAGATTCAGGAGGGTCAGGTTTCTCAATTGATGAAATAAAGTTTCATTTAAGGTGACCAATCGGTTTCCAAGCAAGTGCAATTCATTCAAGCTTTGTAATCCATCAAACAAGTCATCTGGCAATGTGGTCAATTCATTGTCATTCAGATTCAGGAGGGTCAGGTTTCTCAATTGATGAAATAAAGTTTCATTTAAGGTGACCAATCGGTTTCCATGCAAGTGCAGTTCATTCAAGCTTTGTAATCCATCAAACAAGTCATCTGGCAATGTGGTCAATTCATTGTCATACAGAAACAGGATGGTCAACTCTCTCAATTGATGAAATAAAGTTTCATTTAAGGTGACCAGTTGGTTTCCATACAAGTACAGTGCATTCAAGTTTTGTAATCCATCAAACAAGTCATCTGGCAATGTGGTCAATTCATTGTCATGCAGAGCCAGGAGGGTCAGCTCATTCAAATGATGAAATAAAGTTTCATTTAAGGTGACCAATCGGTTTCCATACAAATACAGTTCATTCAAGCTTTGTAATCCCTCAAACAAGTCATCTGGCAATGTGGTCAATTCATTGTCATACAGAGACAGGATGGTCAACTCTCTCAATTGATGAAATAAAGTTTCATTTAAGGTGACCAGTTGGTTTCCATACAAGTACAGTGCATTCAAGTTTTGTAATCCATCAAACAAGTCATCTGGCAATGTGGTCAATTGATTGTCATACAGAGACAGGATGGTCAACTCTCTCAATTGATGAAATAAAGTTTCATTTAAGGTGACCAGTTGGTTTCCATACAAGTACAGTGCATTCAAGTTTTGTAATCCATCAAACAAGTCATCTGGCAATGTGGTCAATTCATTGTCATGCAGAGCCAGGAGGGTCAGCTCATTCAATTGATGAAATAAAGTTTCATTTAAGGTGACCAATCGGTTTCCATACAAATACAGTTCATTCAAGCTTTGTAATCCCTCAAACAAGTCATCTGGCAATGTGGTCAATTCATTGTCATACAGAGACAGGATGGTCAACTCTCTCAATTGATGAAATAAAGTTTCATTTAAGGTGACCAGTTGGTTTCCATACAAGTACAGTGCATTCAAGTTTTGTAATCCATCAAACAAGTCATCTGGCAATGTGGTCAATTCATTGTCATTCAGAGCCAGGAGGGTCAGCTCATTCAATTGATGAAATAAAGTTTCATTTAAGGTGACCAATCGGTTTCCATACAAATACAGTTCATTCAAGCTTTGTAATCCCTCAAACAAGCTGCCTGGCAATGTGGTCAATTCATTGTCATTCAGATCCAGGAGGGTCAGCTCATTCAATTGATGAAATAAAGTTTCATTTAATGTGACCAATCGGTTTCCATTCAACCACAGTTTATTCACGTTTTGTAATCCATCAAACAAGTCATCTGGCAAAGTGGTCAATTCATTGTCATTCAGATCCAGGAGGGTCAACTCTCTCAATTGATGAAATAAAGTTTTATTTAAGGTGACCAATCGGTTTCCATTCAACCACAGTTTATTCACGTTTTGTAATCCATCAAACAAGTCATCTGGCAATGTGGTCAATTCATTGTCATTCAGATCCAGGAGGGTCAACTCTCTCAATTGATGAAATAAAGTTTTATTTAAGGTGACCAGTTGGTTTCCATACAAGTACAGTGCATTCAAGTTTTGTAATCCATCAAACAAGTCATCTGGCAATGTGGTCAATTCATTGTCATACAGAGACAGGATGGTCAACTCTCTCAATTGATGAAATAAAGTTTCATTTAAGGTGACCAGTTGGTTTCCATACAAGTACAGTGCATTCAAGTTTTGTAATCCATCAAACAAGTCATCTGGCAATGTGGTCAATTGATTGTCATTCAGAGCCAGGAGGGTCAACTCTCTCAATTGATGAAATAAAGTGTCATTTAATGTGACCAGTTGGTTTCCATGCAAGAACAATTCAGTCAAGTTTTGTAATCCATCAAACAAGCCACCTGGCAATGTGGTCAATTCATTGTCATTCAGAGCCAGGAAGGTCAGCTCATTCAATTGATGAAATAAAGTTTCATTTACTGTGATCAATCGGTTTCCATTCAAATACAGTGTATTCAAGTTTTGCAATCCATCAAACAAGTCTCCTGGCAATGTGGTCAATTCATTGTCATTCAGAGCCAGGAAGGTCAGCTCATTCAATTGATGAAATAAAGTTTCATTTACTGTGATCAATCGGTTTCCATACAAATACAGTGTATTCAAGTTTTGCAATCCATCAAACAAGTCTCCTGGCAATGTGGTCAAATCATTGTCATTCAGAGCCAGGAAGGTCAGCTCCTTCAATTGATGAAATAAAGTTTCATTTACTGTGACCAATCGGTTTCCATGCAAGTACAGTTTATTCAAGTTTTGCAATCCATCAAACAAGTCTCCTGGCAATGTGGTCAATTCATTACCATTAATATCCAGGAAAACTAACATATACAATCCACAAAACACGTTGTCATGGAGGCTGGCCAAGTTGTTTTGCTGTAAGTATAGTTCTTGTAAATATATGAACCCCTGAAATGGATTGCCTTCCATTTGGACTATGTTGTTATTGCTTAGATCTAAATTGGTCATAGCAACTGGGTAGATTATCAATGATTCGTGTGTTTTCAGGGCACTATTATCATAACACAGAAGGGTTACTTCTCTATCTCTAAGCGTAGCATTACAATGAGGTGGAAATATCAGGTTACAGATATCACCATCTTTTAAGTCACAAGTAATTTGACTTGTATACCCCTTAACATGTATACAATCTGGTGTCTGATTTACTTTTGGGCTAGCTAATATATCATCAAATTCTGGGCACATAGGCTTAGAATCTAAGGCTGATATCCCATCTACCAAGATACTAACATTACCTTGTAGATTTAATTTAAGACTGTCTTGGAGTAGAATACTACTACATACTTCAGCATTTTCCTTAAATACAACATACTTATTTGTACAGACTAAGTCCCCTTGTCTCTCAATATAAAAGAAAAAAGCGGCATGGTTGAGTATGATTGTTTACCGCAGTCTCCCACAGGGGTTTCATCGATGTTCTGGCTGCAGCTACATGTTGGTCCAGTGCCATGTTGTTGTAAAACCAAACTATGGTGATCAAGATGGGTGGGCACAGTTTGGGACTGAAGACACTTCTAGCCATAGTTCGTAAGTATCAATTTGGTACTTCGGTGCGTTTGATTGAGGTTGTCGGTGAGGAGGTTGGGCTGATTAAACTTGCAAGAGCTTTTGCAGCGTCAGTCAGAATCTATTGATAAAGAAATTAAATATGGTATTGCCAACAATAATATGCTTACCGTTTGTCACAGGATATGGCCTAATTGAAATAACTAATGATCCTTAATGTTTGAATAAATGTATTAAAAAAATGAAGTGTATATCCTAAAATATGTCTGTATGGTGTGATAGTTGTATTTGATAAGTATTAAGCCTAATGTCTAGTATTTCAGATTAACATACTAGTATTTATCTTTGAGACGCCTTGTAAACAAACTAAGGTTAACATACGGTATATATTTTGAAATAATTTCTAATGGGAACATGAACGAACACTTGTTGCAAAAATATGAGGATTGGAAAGAAATATATAAAAGTATATTAAACACAGCAACTTTTCTTTCCTACAAGACTATTTCTTTAACATTGTTTATTTATAAGAAAATGGTTCTTCTGGCAGAGGGTATGAATAATATAACATTGATCATTCGTCTAACTCTGTGCAGTGATGTGAGAGCGTATTCTAGTGATTGGCCACATATTTGCCAAGTGTTTGAGTGCTAGTCTTTTCATGCCAGCATAATACAATCATGTGCAATGTAATGAAATACAATCATTGAAATACGCTTTGAAATCACTGCACAGAACTAGATGAATGAAGTATAGACCTGTAAATAACCTATGTTGTATGATAATTCATAGTAAAAACCTTCTGGTAAATGAGTCGTTACTCATGAGTTTCATGCCGATATAATGCAATCGTCAGACGACAGATATTTTGTATATCAGTTAGTTGAGGGAAATATCAATTGAAAATGGTCAATATTTGAAACATTCACTCAAAACCACCATTCCTAAAGCTCCAAGAGGATAAGAAATTTGAATTGTTGACACTTTTAAGTGCGTAGTTTCACACTAGTAAACCAGGTAAAATAAAGAATAGTATTCAAGATAAAATTCGTCACAAATCCCATTTTATTTGTTTATACAAAATATATAGTTCAAATACCGGTATTACATTTATTAGAATTAGAATTGACCCGCAAAATTCATATAGCATACAATGTACTCATGCTTATTGTAATTGTATAGAACTTATATAATTAGCCATTGCAAGTACTATACTAACATTGCAGTCACTCATTTGAAATAAACCACATACAAAAAGTCAATAAAATAAAAACAAGACAGTCAAAATATTATTATTTGCTAACTTCACTTCAACTTTTTAATAATTGATGCGATAGTCTGTTCTAATTCCAGTGTGTCGCAGTGCAAGTCAGTTATAGATGTGCATATCTACCAATACTCGATTATCAAGGCTATGGCTATTTGATTTGACAATGGCATATGGTTAACTCTCATGAAAACAGTGCAAAATGAACTTTTTGATGTCTTTGGTCCATTTCTGTGTTATGCAATGTTTTCTTGCTTGAAAAACTTCTTTTCTAGATAGATATTGATGTTTTCTACTTGGATCTATATACTTTGATATACTTCTGAACGTGTTTTCACTCAAAAAAATGCCCTCATATACCTCAAATTAGCGAAATTTCCATGTCCGCAGCATAAATGTATATTTTGCCTTTATTAATTACAATACAAATAGGGCACCATTTTCTACAAGATATGTCATAATTTGTAGGGAACATATAGCGATATTCCATGGATAGAAAAAAAATGCACATCTTTTACGATGTTTACCTGTTTCAGTTTCATATATGTTGTCCGAGATGTTGATGTTTATTACGTTACCTGCGACATATTGAGGATCAACATTGTTCAAAATTAACATTTAAACATTTAAATGTACATATTCTGAATCTAAAAGAACATGGGTGTTGGAAAATAATATTATCAACAATCTATAGCAGCATGTCTGACCTTGAGAAGAAATCAAAATGCTGCAAAGCATGCGACCTTGTTAAGGATGTTTATTACGTTGTTGAGATTTCTCCCGAACTATGTATTTCAAACACACTTTTTGGTTAAAAACCAATTTGATACATATACATAGACAATGTGGTTACTTGGAACACTCGCTAGCTCTTTCCAGATCGTCTACATGGTACTTTGAGTACGAAAAACGTTTACTACGTTATCGTTTATTACGTTGTCGAATAAATCGACAGAGAGACAGCTGCTCTCTACGACTGTATTAAACAACGATACGTGGCAGGCCCTTTTCGCAGGCATGCATGGGGGATACTCGATGAAAGTACAATGCAAAAAAACCACGACGAATGGTAAGAATTCCTCATTTTTTCTTGTAAGTAATATGAACATTAAGCTGAATGACAGTTGAAGTCATTATAGATCTCTTAAGCACATTGAAAATGGACCTATGATATCAGAATGGGGTTAATAATGTGAAGAAATGCAGTAGGTATCGTTAACATCTTCATTGATTGCTTTGTATATACGTTATAAGCCAGCATTAGGCACTGTTGCAGTTGCCAATAACGTAATAAACGGGATAACGTAACCAACCTCATTGTCTAGTCTCATGTCAATGTTGGCGTCAATTCAGTAACTTTCATGATTGATGTACTTGAGTATCATACATTGTATCCAATGTTATAATTGTAATATGTGGACTATTCTATGTGAGGGCTGAAACCACCTTATAATGGACAACGTAATAAACTTTCCATCATTTGATAAATATAATTGCACCCTGTTCATAGTGATTCAACATTTATTATGTGTTTATGAATGTTAACTTAGTGTACATACATATTGTCTCACATACTGACACAATCTCATTTGTTTGCATGCTTCAATGATGCATAGTTCTATGGCTATTGGATAACGTAATAAACCAATTCGTATAAGTGTGTGAATAAATACGGTATACCTAGCTGAAACAGCTGCAATATATGTCATTAACTTTGTTTTGTTTTTGTTATCTTTATTAAACAGAAATATGTGCCACACAGTGCAAAAAACCAATGGCGATACCGGCAGAACCAAATGCAACAGTGGAGACAAAAAGGTCATCAGAGTACAATCTTTTTAACAATTCTACTACCATCATTTTAAATAAAACAAATCAATATCTTACTAATTTTAAGAGATAAAAGGCTATTCAATATTTAGTGCTATTAAAATTTACATAAAGGTAATAATGTCATGGTCTAACAACATATCTGTAAAGTGCCATGTTACATCTGTCGATTTAGTGACCATGTTTATTACGTTATTCACCATATTTACCCTACATCAAAAGAGCAAGTCGACAATATATAGAACTGTCTTTTAGTGGACTTTAGGCAACCTAACTTTTACTAAAATACCATTTACAAGATATGTCTGTGTACAAAATAAACTGACTTGGTCGATGTTGAATATATTTGTTTACATGTGTTTGTATATGTTTATTACGTTACCCACCCCATAAAGTCCGAATACCAATGCCAGCGTTTTTGGTAAAGCATAATATTTATTGTTTCTGAGCTAACTTTTAAAAACACATTATAACGCTTGGAAAAAGATACGATTAAAGATATATTTTATACTTTGCACAAAGATATTCATTTTGGAAAACCGTGCATTTTTTTAGTTTTAAAGCTGAGGTTCAAACAGTGATGTGAAGACCAAAAACAATTCATAATACTTGCAATTTACAAAATTACATTGCATTTTGTTCGCTGTAATTGGTAGAAGTATGCTTTCGTAACTATAATTTTGTGTTTTTGGCATCACAGTTTGTAAACTCGTTCTGATTTAGAGCTGATAGGAAGTATATAACGTAATAAACATGGAGCAAAAGCTGCAAACAAGTGATATTATAATATAAATTCAACGTTATATTGTACAAAAATGCAATGAGTGTTGTTCACAAAATTTTAAATCTAGTATCCAGTACATGTCTACTATTAAAAAATAGTGTAATAAATAAAATTGGAGACAATTTTTTTCTTCAACTTCTGAAATCTCATTTGCACTATTTTCATGAGAGTTGACCATATATTGTTATTTGCTAACTGGTATTCTGATATTGTTATTTGCTGGCTAGCTTTTACATTGTCATTTCATAATGGTAGTCCAATTCAGATCCACTGTGTTGTATCTTAAAGTCAACTAAATGAGAGCAAATCTACCAATACTCAATTATCAAGGCTGTAACTATTTAATACACGCCACAGACTTGACAACCGACATATTATTGGTTATATTTGCTGCTTCCGTGATGGAAAAGCCTACTGCTGGTATTCTGATTGGCTCGCAATGGTTGAGAGTTTTGTAGTTCCCAAATATATTAGTCGAATGGTTTCCATGCCTTGCCAGTGGCGTACCCAGCTTTTGGAAACGGGGGGGGGGGGGGGGGGCATGACATAGTTGTACCGACGATAGGTATGATGTACCGAATTTCTTTTTTTTACAGACTCCAAAAAAAATCGTAAAAGTTGCCAAATTTTTTCTCCGTCAGCAGCTGAAATTGTGATAAGTGGGTGGGGGGGGGGGGGGGGGGGGGGGGGGGGGGGTAGGAGTGACGTTGTCCTCAAAATCGGCCGGAAAAAACTCATGGTCAAGATCAGAAATGTACCGACGGAGGCTCATGTGTAACGACGGGGATATTTCAGGGGGGCACTGGGCCCCCCGGGCCCCCTCTGGGTACGCCACTGTGCCTTGCTCCATCTTCTAGTGCTCGACAGCTCGTCCTCTGTGTAGTGTTAAATAAGTCTTTGATCAGCAATATACATGTAGGCTTAAAGCAAGTATGTCTGCCAAAACACAAAGAATATAGTCATGCAGAGCATCACACACACACTGAGTCCCCATCAATAATGCCGACTGTCCACACCTAAAGATACATCCTGTGACAAATAAGAAAAAGAGATATCGTGAAAATACAGGATAAAGCGTAACAAATAAATGTTTATAGAATGTTAGAGACTGGGGCCAGAGCATGCCAGCCAGTAGGGAGGTCACGCTGCATGTCATATTTTGTTATACGCTTGAAAACAATGGAGTATCAGTGACTGCAATATTTGCTAGAAATAGCTTCGGAAAATGGTCTATTTGGGCTTCTCAAAAACTGAGAAACGTGTTAAAAATCATGTAGAATTATAGAGGAGGGTCAATAACATCTGCAGAATGGTAAAATGTATAGTTTTAAATACGTTTGGTGACCAAATTTATGTCGTAAAATGTTGGACAATTCACGTTTTGAAAATCCGTGTTCTTCAAAATTACAGGAATCCTAACTCATTCTAAACCTTACCAAATCATGAAATGAACCCTCGTCTACAAAAAAAGTCCGTGTACGTATTGCTCTATCTGCTTGGAGATAGCGAAGACCACGGAAACCTCATAGCTTTATACCACGGGATGAAATCTGCCATAGACATTACATGCGAATATCATCGTACAGATTTGCACAGCAGACCTCTGTGTAGGGAGTGTTGACAATAGCATGACAATAGCAAGGTCGTTTGACTATTGTGTTTGTGCATGTTTGTGACGACTGACCCCGTTTAACAATCTTCATAGCTTTCATAATAGGGCTTGGGTGACCTAACTATTGACTGATGCCATTTTCAAGATAAACCTCATGTTACACATAACTTAATGAAATCTACAAAATTTGAAGTGAAAAATAAAAACTCCTTAGATATCAATATAAACACATAATAGTCTCATTTCAATTTCACAAGAACGTCACTACATTATTCACTGATCGTTAGTGAATAAACGCATGTGCCCTAGAAAGGCGCTGATGTATAATGGTTACACACACATGTAGAAAGGCAGAAAATACATGCGCATGCGTGAATGCTGCACCTGTAAAGTTAAGTCGCTGATGAAGGGAAATAGACTATAGACAAGGATTCAAATGATTCTTGATGTATGTTATCACACTTGATTTTATCAATGTTATTTGAAAATACCAAAGTCATGTAGTAAAGAGTGTTTATCACTGGAGAGAATATACACAATTATATTAGTCACGGGAACGAATTGGAATAACCTTACATATATGTAAATATAAAGCTAATTCCACCCTTAAGGAGAAAGAGAATAATTATAGGGTTAGGGTAAGTCTTTTGATAAAGGTGCTGTTAAGGCGAAGAAAAGTGACGTTAAGGCGAAAATATAAACAAAGGAAATTTGCCTTAATCCACTATTAATATGTTTATTAACCGTCTGATTTATTTATTACATTTTAGTATATTAACTATTATATTGACCTATATATGCATGATCTAGCAGAATCGATGACTAGTGCAGATATTGGTCTACTAGTAACTAAAACAGATTTTTTAAAACTTTGTTGAACTATGAACTAAACAAACCTTAAACTCAACAAAATCTGTTTTCATTTCAAGTATGGTGACGGATGGTGTTAACCCACTCTTTTAGCTTTACTTTTGCATTAATTGTATGTCATAATTTTACTCTCGCATCCATGGCTTAAGTGAATAGGCCCTAATATAGGCCTAGATAATATCCAGATAAACAATGAACATGACAGATTGAGTGAATAAAAAGACAAAAGGATTAGTCAAGTCAATTAATTTAATTCATCTAGGCCTGTTTTGTTATTTAAATATAGTCAATATTCAAACAAGTATATTTAATCTTTGATAAATATTGCAGATACAATAATATGAGGACAGA
This sequence comes from Ophiura sarsii, assembly GCA_035610835.1. Classification (NCBI taxonomy): domain Eukaryota; kingdom Metazoa; phylum Echinodermata; class Ophiuroidea; order Amphilepidida; family Ophiuridae; genus Ophiura; species Ophiura sarsii. Next base: position 38,837,717 of record CM069458.1, on the reverse strand, counting down.
GTGCTTAGCAATTTACACACAACATACATAACACTCACAAAGATTCTATATTAACACCCCAATATCATTATTTATACCCATTTGCCATGTGGTGTCTGATTTAAAAGGCCCACATTTTTGTGTATTGGTGCTGCCTGTGCATCTTGTTGGCCACGTGGGGCCACTGGTAGTCCCTCTTTATTGACATCACCACATAGCACCCGCTCCTTGATTGAACTCATTGTATGTTAAATGCAAGCAAAGCACCCAAAATATTTTGAATATTATAAGCTTACTTTAAAATTCCCACAATTATAGTTAAGTAAACAATTAATTAAATACAAATTCAGGAGAATATATATAAAAATATGAAACGACAATATTTCATACTTACAGCATAAGATTTCGTACTTACCTTAAAAATGATCATAGATGTCCTTGCCCGATATTAGTTATCTGCTAATTGATCGATCCAAACGAATTTTCCGAATTGCAGCCTTAAATCTTGATTGGTTATATTATTGCAGGGTCCTATTGCATAACACTTAAGATTCATCTTAAGAAGAGTTACTCTTCTAAAGTTATCAACTCTTCTTAGGAACATTGTTTACGAATTTATGAGTTAATCTTCATGATATAAACCCCAAGTCAAACTTAATAACTTGGCCCTCTCCTTAAAGCTCTACTTAGAAAGAATTCTTAATGTTCTTTAACCAGGCTTAAGAAGAGTTAAAAATAACTCTTCTTAAGTTCACTTTAGATTTTACTCTTATCTTTTATGCAATAGGGCCTAGGAGAAACCGTTATTAAAGTTATTAAAAACTTGGTTTATTCTCATCCGGAGCACCCACTGAGCACGAAGCATAGTTGAGCCGTGCGAAATTGAGTGACGAGAACCGAAATTAGCGGTCACAAAATATATAATCTTGCGTGTATCAAAGGGGCAACCTGGTCTCCTAAAAAATGATAAACAATCTATATGAGACTCATGAACCCACATCTTATTCAGTTACGGAATAAATCCAAGTTAAATATATATTGCGATTTATTCCGTAAATATCATAAGCTAGTAGGATATCCAATATTTGTTTAAATTTAAAATGTTTGGGATAAAATATTAACCCATTTTTGTGTGCAATTCATCAAAGATCAAAGTATGGAGCTTCCCCTCATTTGAATAAATTTGACGAATCATTAAAGACTCCATTGTCAAAATAGCACTTTGCATCTATTTCAGTTGTTGCTGCTGTGTCATTTAGGTTTCCCATAACAAGTGTTAAATGACACTTTAAAAACGTGGGCTGTGGTAAATAAAAAGTCATATATGGTAGAGGAAAAGGTAGCTCATTAACATAATTTCCGTTACCCCTATCGTGTTGGAGCATGCGATTCACGTAGTCGTGTAGTATTTGTTCTCCCCGATATGAATACCGCTGTTGGTAAATTAAATACATGTGCTAAGTACCCTAATTAAGCAAAACAAAACTGCAGTCCCTAAAATTAGTTATAGCGTATGCCAATGTACCATCACTTTCCATTCAAATGACCGTCATTTGTGAATCGATTGCTTTATCTGTTGTCTATTGAGTAGAAAGACGCTTTTGAAATGGACCGATGGTGTTGCCCTTTTATAGCTTTGGAATCACGGGTATTAGCGGAACTCGTTTTTAGTGAAATCGATTTAATACCTGCAATCATTACAATGACACCTATATAATTTGTCAACATCATCGGTACCCAAAGTAAATTGAATAGGGGTGTTGCTGTTTTAATCCATATATAGTTCTTTTGGAGAATAACAAAAATCTCTGAATGTTTTGTTGTTGCATGGAGGGGGCCTTAGTTTAAAGCTTGTTAAGGTGTAGTGCAATTCGCGAATAAACAAATAAACAAACAAACAAACACACAAACCATTACAACTCGGATGTCTGCTTTCTACAGTAGATAGCACCCATATATTATTGCATTCATTACTTAGATATAACCCAATATTATTGATTGGGGGGGGGGGGGGGGGGTGGGGGTAGGGATCAAAAAAATTCGCACGGTCAAAATAAATCGCACAGTACATGTATTAATGTAAAATTTCTACTTTGACTATTTCGGTTAAATATACCCCCACATAAGGGGTCGTCCATAATTTTCGCCATTTTCAGTTACGTACAAAGCGTACGTAAGAGGGTGGGGGGGGGGGGGGGAGGGGGTCGAAATATACCCCAACCGTACGTAACTTAAATGGCGATCTTGAGAGGCGGGATTTTTTTTAAAGTACAAAATAAAAGAATATATCAATAATAAAAAAATAAAACAGATAGGCCTAATATATTTTATTTTTCAAATAAAAATAGGAGTAGAAAATAATTATACAGTAGTAGAAAACATTCTGGAAAAGGGAGCGATAGCTATCTTATCATTGTTCTATAGTAAATCCTGACTCGACAACGTTGCCGCAACCAGCTGGGAGCTCGACAATAGGTGGCGCGACGCTTTAGACATTTTGTACCACAAGGCCGCAAAAGGTCGTCCTAACATACAAAATAAAGCTTAATATAAGACGTCGAAAGCCAGACTATGATTTACTTACTTTGCCATGAACATAAATCAGTGGCGTAGCCAGAGGGGAGAGGGAGGGGGCGGGAGAGGGAGGGGCGGGAGAGGGAGGGGGCGAGAGGCGTTTGCCCTGACTGTCGCGTTGGTCGAGATTATAGGCACTGTCGGTTCATTTGACAAGAGGAATCATTTAATTAATATGATGGTCATAGTATTAAAACAGATGGAAATTTTTCGCGCGCTACGCGTATATACGTATGTCTCTCAAAGTCTCAAATACAATATTTTTTGGTATAAGCTTGTTTAGAGCCAAAATCTTGTCGGTTCACTTTCATTTCTGCCCTCCCCCGAATATGAAATACCTAACTACGCCACTGACAAAAATGTTTCATGTATACGACGACGAAACAATGTTGCTTCTGTGATTTTAAAACAGTCCATGGTTCAAGGTCCTAGTGTTGTTGTTTATCATTTCTGTATTTAAAAGTATTTAATACATGTGCCATTTGTTTCAAAATATCTTGACAATTTTTGATAATTATTTATCAAAGAAAATGATAATTTTTACCAATGAAAGAACGGTAGAATCATCAAATCAACACTACATATACACAATAAATATGATCAAAGAAGTGTATTTTTCTCTACTGTGAATCGTAAAATGTCTTATGTTGTATACGGCAATTCATCTTTAATACAATGGTTTTGAATCAAACATGACGGTATATGAAGCCATGAAAATTTCGCCATTTATTGCGTACGTAACTCGAGGGGGGGGGGGGGGGGGGGGGCGGGAGGGGGTAACAAGTTACGTACGCTCTGTACGTAAGTGAAAATGGCGATAATTTTGGACGACCCCTTACAAAACTTGTCACATTTGAGCTTATTTGTCTGTTGATTAGGCCACTTAAACAAAATTATTTTATTCTCGTAGCACTTTCTGTGATATGGTCCAAACATTTTTTTATATCAATTTTCATAGATTATTGAGTTTCTAATACTGAAATGTCAATGGTTGATAGGCCGAATTATGTATTAATCAACTAACAGTCACTTTTAAGTGTTTTCATAAAACTCTAGGTGTCTAACCCACATAAAACTTAACATAAAAAAGAGCCTCACCGTTTTCCTTATGCTGCTGAAAGATGCTGGTAATATGAATTTTGCATGAAAACAGCCATATTTATGTGTCAATTTAGTAAAATATAAAAATAAAAACCGCCCTCCCTCTTCACTTTACGAAGGTCTGTGCTACGAGAATCTAATAATTAATTTTAAGTGGCCTTTAATATGTTCATTTTTTCAGCAGATTAGATATGCTTTATACAAACAACAACATATTGTATGGTTCAATGTACGCATCAAGGTCAAAGGCCATTTTGTGCACAAATCTTTTTGATTCATCCTGTATTTTACCAAAATCAACGGGTAATTAACAGTTAATAAGCTTACTGGTTTAGAACACAGGACAAATAGTATCTTAAAAACCACAGAGAAAAGAAAGTCCACACTCGTTAGAGAGGTAACAACTTTTAATTTTAATTTTAATTTTAATTCTTTTTACGATAATATAATTGATAGAGATAAAATGTTTAGATATTTCATTTGCTACCGAAGAAGGTAAATCATCCAAAATGTACAACGGTTTGTAATGAATCATACAATTTTAAATGTCACAAACTACAAGTTTATGCATGCTTTTTTAATACATGTCAAGATATTGATTTAAATAGCCCGCTTGTACATCCCGCGGATTCAGTGTCCCGATCAATACTCAATAGCGTAAAATGCATAATTGTGTATTGTGTTCATAAAATGCATAATTGTGTTCGCTGATCAAAAACACCATTGATTGTGTATTCGCATTATCATATGTGTGCTAGATCTGCGATCAGAGAAGCATCTATTCGCCTGATGATTGGACAAAATGACCGTATGGGATTGTCCATGAAACTCAGAGTAGCGATAATATTCCGGAAGGTCTTTTTATACCTCTGAATTTTTATACGCTCTACCGTTTACGGTATTGAGCACTCTATTCAAATGTCGTAGTCTAACCAGAAATGGTTGTCAATAGTAATTATAATTGTGTTCATATATCGTTGTCAATTTTGAATGATGACAGTTATATAAAGTGAACAAGTGTAAAGTGTAGCTAACCAAATTCATCAAATATCAATTATCTTTTAATAATTTTGTGAGTACTGTAATTATTGAACTATGACTCAAATGTATATAAAAGTATACATTTTTGGAAAGGAAAGGGATCAGAGAATCCAAATTTGGCATCAATTTTGACCCAATTTGTTTGGACAAACCTAACAAAAATAGTTTTGAGTATAAAATGCCCAACACTCTTGAATGATATAAAGACATTAACCTAGAAACGATTTTTTTAAAACTTGAGTATAAAATGCCCAAAACTCTTGATGATGATATAAAGACATTAACTAAGAAACGATTTTTTTTTAAAAACCCGATCTAATATTTTTTGAAATTTTGACTAAAAAGTGCCCCCATGGTTTTTTTGGTCAAAATTTCACAAAATATTAGATTAGCCTTTTTAAAAAAAATAAGCGTTTCTAAGTTAATGTCTTTAGCCTTCATTATCATCAAGAGATTTGGGCATTTTATACTCAAAATCATTTTTGTTTATCTAGCTTTGTAATAAAAAGAGGTGAATTTTGCGTCCCCCCATCATGTTTAAAAAATATTTCGCCCCCCCCCCCCCTGATTTCCTCCATCCCCGCCCCCTGGCGTAAATAGCGATCCCTCCCTATTGGATGATGACTTTCTTTTTCTGTGATATTGTTCACTTACCTGTTAATCAAGTACCGTTTCCATTTGGTCAACATCCATTTGGACTGAAATTCAAACACAAATAGTTCATATCTTCAATATAAGCTGCGTAGAGAATCACTCCAGTAGCATAAACTACCACTGCATTTTTAGTTCAATCCTATAGCAGTGTCTAAGTAGGGATGTGTTCAGATAGAATCTTCAATGTCCACTTGAATACCACTTGGGGTAAACGGCGTCAACAGACTACTTTTAATATCAGCAGCAGTCCAGTAGCATTTACTCCCACTGACAGATAGTTAGTCATCTATGACAACTTATTACCACCGGGGTAACTGACATTTAATAGTAGTGGGGTGTTCAAAGTTGACTTAGAGTCTCCAATTTCCACTTTATACCACCTTGGTAAACAGCTTTAACTTACTACTAAAGTAAACAACTCCTGCCTCCGTCCAGGTAAACATCGACTACCACTGTGCAACTACTGTCTAGCTCTGATTATGATGGTTGCAGTCCACAGCTCAGAGAGTTATCTCCCTATAAAAGTAAAAAAGTCTCCAATTTTAACTTCAACATTAACTGTTTTATAGCGATTTGATAGCTGATATGCAGCATTTATTTCACCGAAGTAGTAAAACCGTAATACAAAATCATATGATTGAAACGATGACTTATCCAATATGATATTATGTATTTTCTGAATATCAAACGGCGAGACTGACTGCGTGCATCTGATACCTTCAGTGTCTGTAGACAATCTGGGCGTTGTATGTCGAATCCACTTTTCAATAGAAAAGAATCTGGTATAAATAGTGTTACTCTTTTGTTGTGTAGCTATTATTACCTGGATGCAACCTACTTATCTATGATGATGGCTGAGCGTTAGATATCTAGGTTTTGGAGTCTGCGTAAAGGATCATGCCTGGTGTACGGAATTGCCGTAATAAATAAAAAATAATCTAATGCAGTGTTTAACGGAACTGTGAAATGCTGCCCTCTCTTGTTGTTAACAATGAATAGCCTAGAACTCTTCACATATCCAATGAACTCTCTTTCACAAGCGCCAGTCACTACGCTAGAGCATTGCTCGGGTTATTGCATACAGTAGTGCTATAAGAGACTAGTCACTAGTGTTTCTACATGGTTATTCTATCTATCTATCTATCTATATGGTAGTACATTCCTCTTGTAGTAGAGTATTGTCGTATTCATTGGATTCCATAATTTATTGTACCTTTTCGGTATATTTTGCAGTAGTTTAAGTCTAAACAAGCGTTTTAGACACTTATATAATTATATTACGACAAAACATTGCGTGAATTATCATTGTATGTAGGACACGGATTATGGCGCTGTCTTAGGAATATAAAAACACTTCCCTTCTACCACGATACAGCAGATGGGCCCCAGGGGTATGTCACTGAGCTTGCCGATCGGGTCCACTTTTAAATTGAACTTAGTCAGCATAGAATTGGGGGCGCTATACCGATCAGGCGTGATGATCCCCTGTGATGATTGTAGCAGACGACGCAACGCTGGCCACGCGTCTCTCAGACGACCCAATTTGGCAACGGGAGTGCACCATTTTGAATTATTTTTAACAGTCATCGCCCGGTTAACGATAAAAATCCTTTTAATTATTATGTATTTGTCAAAATAATAGTTTAAAATTCGCGATTACGTGTTATTCACTACGAATTCAAAATTTAGGTTTCACGTGGCCACCGTCGTCTGCAGCGCCCCCAAACCTATGCTGACTAACATGCCGTTTAACCTGCCGTTAAACCTGGTTAAACATTGTTAAACGCGTTAAACGCCGGTCACCGACACATTCCGGACGATAACCATAATTTATTCAAATATGCAAAAGGGTCCGTTTTCGCTACGTACGTTAGTATACGACTTTCCTATCCCAAAGTTAATAGTATCCCTGTGGGCCCGCTAATAGTAATGGGTAATTTCGCTCCAATAAATCGTCGAAGTTTACATCCTTTCAAGGTTTGACAGTCGATTAAAGTTCATGACTTGACGTATAACATCAACATCACCAGCTCCACAAACGATTCTGATTTAGAAGTGAGTAACTACTTTGGCATCCTCGATGATGCTCCAAACCCTGTAATGTCATCAACACCCACAAGAAGGAAAATCTCACCACTTAAACTCAAAAGAGATGACGATGCGGGATGGACCTGTGTGGATCGAAAAAGACCGAAAGTAAAATCCTCTACGACCACAGGAAGGAAAGTCTCACCACTGAAGCTCAAAAGAGTCAAAGATGAGGGATGGATGTGTATGAACCTAAGGGTTTCAAACGTAAAACCCCACCAGGAAGACCACCAGACCAAGACGACCTCAGGACATAGACCAAACGACCAACAAAAGCCTTCCAACTCAACCAAGAAAAAGAAGAGTCCACGAGCACTTAACTTCCTCAACATCAACTGTAATGGTGTTAGATCTAAGGCACCCCAGCTTGAACTCCTTTTCGACTTGGAAAAAATTGATGTTGTTATTGGCACCGAGTCTAAACTTGGTGCAGATATCTACAATGCTGAAATATTCCCTGCCAACTTCCGTGTCTTCCGCAGAGACCGCAAATTAGGAGGAGGCGGTGTCTTCATCGCAGTAAAAGACAACATACCTTGCTATGAACGCACTGATCTGAATGTGGATGACACAGAACTACTTTGGTGCCAGCTGGCCTTAAAAGACCAAAACATCCTTGTCGGAGCCTTCTATCGTCAACCAAACAACATCCTTGACTCGCTGACCAGCCTAGAGTCCAGCCTAACGTCATTACGAAACCATGTCACTTCACCATACATCATTCTCGGGGGAGATTTTAACGTACCTGGCCTGAACTGGAAAGACGAAGACTCCCTAAGAGCCGTAAACCCACTCCAGGAGAAACTTTTCCAGGTTGCAAACGAGCACCTACTTTCCCAGATGGTTCCCTTTACTACAAGAAGACACACAAACGGCACTGAAAACACTCTAGACCTACTGTTTACAAGCCACCCATCTCTACTCCATTCCGTGAGACCACACTCTGGTGTCAGTGACCACTCCGCAGTGCTCGCCGTCTTCAATGCCAAAGTCAGGATTGGATGGAAACCTCCCAGGAAAGTGCCCATGTGGAAGAGCGTTGACGATAATGAATTTAGAGAGCATGCAAAAGAACTCGCAGAAAACTTCAACAAATCCAACCCAAAGGAAAAAACTGTGGAGGAAAACTGGAAGTTCGTTGTTAAATCCTTGAAAGACATTGTCGACAAACACGTCCCACACAAAACCTACAGCGGCAACAGGAGTGCACCATGGTTCACAAACAGCCTGAAGAAGATGACCAGAAAGAAAGAGAAACTCTACGCACGTGCTAAAATAAGGGGCAGAGATACTGACTGGATACACTTCCTGGACTATCAGAAACTTGTCAACAAGGCTATCAGGTGCAGCAAGAGAAACCACATCTCTGACATTATCAACACAGACCAGCCCAAAAAGTTTTGGAGATATATCAGATCAAAGAAGAAAGACAACACAGGAGTGCCGGTGCTAAAGGTGAAAAATAATACCATTACAAAGGACAGTGAAAAGGCAGCCGCCCTGAGTGCGCAGTTTTCAAGTGTTTTCACCAGAGAGGACCTGGATCCTTCAAGTATGCCAAAAATCAACCACCCACCCCATGAAAGCATGCCAGACATAACTGTTTCCACGGAAGGGGTCGAAAAGCTACTTCGCAACATTGATCCAACAAAAGCTGTAGGACCAGACGATGTGTCAAACTACGCCCTCAAGATAGCTTCTCACGAACTAGCCCCTATACTAAGCTTCATTTTTCAACAGTCAATTGACACTGGCGACCTCCCCGACGACTGGCGCAAAGCAAATATTTCACCCATCTACAAAAAAGGCGCAAAAACAGACCCAGCCAACTACCGTCCAATCTCATTAACCAGTGTATGCTGCAAGCTCCTGGAACACATCATCGACAGCCAACTCATGAGACACCTAGACAAATTAAACATCCTCTCGGACGCACAACATGCCTTCCGCAAATCCAGATCGACTGAATCCCAGCTCATCCTTACTGTCCACGACCTGGCAAAAAACCTCGACGACTGCAGTACTACAGACCTCGCCATTCTAGACTTCTCAAAAGCTTTCGACGTTGTACCGCATCAAAGACTCCTCGTCAAGCTTGATCATTATGGAGTCAGAGGAACCACCAAACGCTGGATCGAGAACTTCCTAACCAAACGACAGCAGAGAGTAACCATAAATGGATCCCCATCCAGCTGGACTAAAGTTCACAGCGGAGTCCCCCAAGGAACAGTCCTCGGCCCCCATCTATTCCTGCTATTCATTAATGACATCAGTGAAGCTGTCTCCAGCAAAATAAGACTATTTGCTGACGACTGCTTAGTCTACAGAGCTATAGATGGTCCAAATGATATAAATCACCTTCAGACCGACTTGGACAACCTGGTCAAATGGACGGAAACATGGGGCATGCGATTCAACGCTGCTAAGTGCAACATTATGAGAGTCACCAATCGACGAAACCAAGACGCACACGACTACACTATGACAGGGACTACACTAAAGACTACGAAGACCTGCCAGTACCTCGGCGTCCATATCCAAGACAACCTAAAATGGAATGCACAAAGCCAACACGCAACTTCAAAGGCATCCCGAGTGCTCGGCTTCCTTCAAAGAAACTTCCATCAGGCCTCGACAAACGTCAAGGTAAAACTGTACAACACATTAGTGCGACCACATTTGGAATATGGTGTAGCAGCTTGGGACCCACACAGCGCCAAAAATGTCAACATGCTGGAAAAAGTCCAACGTAGAGCAGCACGCTTCACCACAAAAAACTACTCACATGAAGCTAGTGTTACAGACATGCTAAACAGCCTTAACTGGACCAGCCTACAAGACCGCAGAAGAGCACATAGACTGACTTGTCTGTACAAGATCCACCACGACCAGCTCGACATTTCCAAGACATACATCGCCCCGAAAACAGACCGCGAACGAAGAGGACACGACCAACAATTCAAACTCTACAACACCAGACTGGCTCCATTTACCAACTCCTTCTTTCCGCGTACAATCACCGACTGGAACAAACTCCCCCAATCCACCATCAACCTCCCCTCAAAAACCTCCTTCAAGCAGAGCATCCCCAAACCTTAATCCCCCTGTGACCACCCACCTCCTGTTAAAACTTCCCTGCGGAGTACTACGGAGGATATCCAACCAAGTACCAAGTACCAAGTACCAAGTATAAGGAAATCCGTTATTATAAAATGGGCCGGAATATGTAACACTGAATCAACTAGTGTGCACAATAAGCTTAATAATGATATTTATTGAACCCATGTAATTGTTAACACTCTGACACACTGTTGACACCTCATGACAATTCAATTATATTATAATATTGGATGGCTTTGAGGGTGATACAAGAAAATATTGCACGAGCTATAAAAAATATTGCACGAGTCGGAGACGAGTGCAATATTTTTTATAGCGAGTGCAATATTTTCTTGTATCACCCGAAAATAAGACATCCAATATTATTATTATTATTTATATTCAGGCTTTTACCGCGTTCCGTGTTGATTTAATTGTATTTGCAGACTCCCTGTTCCGCAAAAGTTCGTCAAAATCATCATCACTTAGAGAAGCGAATCTCCCGGGAGTCTGCTGCGGTTCCGACATTTTGCAAACTTGTTGATTTGTTGTTGTTTTCGTAGTGGTACCCCACGTAATCCTGCTTCATTAACAGTTAATCCGATAACACGTATTTGCGAAACACGTGCAATCAGCGAAAATTAGTCTCGACTGCATGCTTAATAAACGCTAAAGTTGCGTGAGCTCCTTTGTATACAATAGTATAGACGAATATTCGTGACGAACAAATAATGGGTATGAGACTAAAAAATATTGCACGGCAATATTTTTAGAATATTGAATGCATCCGGGTACTTTGGTTAAACAATATTGAATACACAGTTTTATTGTATCGTTAAAAAGCCTGATATAAATAATAATTGTTGTTATTGCATGATTGTTCGGGCACCCCTGGAAACTACGCACTCATATAGTCAATGCCATTTATAATAAATTGTAGCCTGTTGCCCAGAAATCATTGAGCTTACACATAGGCGTGCGCAGGATTTTTTTACCCGGGGGGCTTAAAAATAAATTTCATTGGTTCGCACCGCTATCCGCGGTAACGAGTCTGAGGGGGATGTGCCCCTTGGATTGGATTTTTGGCTTGGATTGGATTTTTTGGGAATATGGCTATTGTAAAAAAAAAATGGTTTAACCGGGAGTTTAACAAACCGTTCCTAAAGCCATGTTGTTAAGTTTGACTTATAATATGAAACTAATTTGCGCGTAGCACGCCAAAAATGTCTATTTTAACACTAAAAAGGTCCAGAAAACGTTTCTGAAGCCATCTTGTTCCAATTGAATAACAAAGTAGTATGAAAATAATTGGCGCGGAACGTGCAAAAATTGGCTATATGTAAAAATAAAGGTTTAGAAAAACGTTCTTGAAGCCATCTCGTTAAGCTTGAATAATAAATAATCAGTGAAACTAATACGCGCGTAGCGCGCAAAAAATGTATATTTTAACACTAAAAAGTTTCAGAAAACGTTTATGAAGCCATCTTGTTGAAATTGAATAACACAAAATAAAAAATAATTCCCGCGGAGCGCGAACAAAATTGGCTATTGTAACAATAAAGGTTTAGAAAACAAATTCTGAAGCTATCTTGTTAAGCTTGAATAATGAATAATCAGTGAAACTAATACGCGCGTAGCGCGCAAAAAATGTATATTTTAACACTAAAAAGTTTCAGAAAACGTTTATGAAGCCATCTTGTTGAAATTGAATAACACAAAAGAAAAAATAATTCCCGCGGAGCGCGAAAAAATTGGCTATTGTAAAAATAAAGGTTTAGAAAAACTTTTCTGAAGCTATCTTGTTAAGCTTAAATAATAAATAATCAGTGAAACTAATACGCGCGTAGCGCGCAAAAAAATGTCTATTTTAACAATAAAAAGGTCCAGAAAACGTTTCTGAAGCCATCTTGTTCAAATTGAATAACAAAATATTTAAAAAAAATGGCTATTGTAAAAAGAAAGGTTAAAAAAACCGTTCCTGAAACTATCTTGTTAAGCTTGAATAATAAAACATTCCAACTAATTCGCTCGTAGCGCGCAAAAATTGGTTATTTTACACTGAAATGGTCCTGAAAACGTTCCTGAAGCAATCTTGTTAAGCTTGAATAATAAAACATTGAAAATAATTTTTGCAAAAACTGGTTATTTTAACACTAAAATACGTTCATAAAGCCATTTTGTTTAAGCTTAAGAATAATAAAAAAAAATGAAACCAATTGGCTCGAAACGAGCAATAATGTCTAGTTTACTAACTAAAATGGTCCAGAAAACGTTCTTGAACCATGTTGCAACGTTGTTATAAAGCTGGAATAAACATTGAAAGCAATTCGCGCGAAGCGCGCACAAAAAATGCTATTTTAACACTAAAAAGCTCCAGAAAAACGTTCCAGCGTACAAACTGTCACTTAGTTTTTTCCCCTAAAATGGTCCAGAAAACGTTACTGAAACCATGTTGTTAAGCTTGAATAGCAATGGCGTATAGGTAGGTTATTCATATTGGGGGGGGGGGGGGGGGGCGAGAAATGAAAATGAACCAACAAGACTTCTGTGAGCCAAGAAATGCGCGCGAAATCTTTCGACTTTACACCTATTTTTGGCACGATCGAGGTACATTTTGACTCTTAAACAAGCTTGTAGCAAAGAATGTTGCACTTTGGGGACACATTATGCGAGCGTAGCGCGCGAAAATTTTTCATCTGTGTACTTTTGACCATCATAATTCCATGAATCCTGTGGTCAAATGAACCGACGTCAATATTGGGGGGGGGGGGGGGGGCGATCGTCCCCCTCACCCCCTGGCGACGCCACTGTTGAATAGTTAAATATTGAAACTAATTCGCGCAAAAAATGGCTTTTTTTTTGGGGGGGGGGCATCGTCCCCACCGTGACAATGATGGAGGGAATCATTTTTTTTTTTGGGGGGGGGGCCATCGTCCCCACCGTGACAATGATGGGGGGAGCACTCCCCGCTTGCACTGTCTATGCTCGTTACCCTTCCTCCTTATCTTCCTTTTTATTTTTTACTCTTTTGCAAATGTGGGGGGGGGGGGGGGGGGCTGTCTCCCTGGTTACGCCACTGGTGATTCAGAGGGCCGAGTTGTTGGGTTTTAACTTGCCTGGATGACCTAAAACTCTCCTTGCTATCAATATTTACTTTCGTTATAAAACACTCACATGGTGGTTCAGAGACGTACATAAAAAGTGAGAGACACTAATAAAAGCTCACGGCCTCTCCTTTTCCCTCCCCTCCCCCTCCCCTCCACCTCCCGGGCACTCAACTTTTTTGGGGTAGGGGTGTGCCACCCAGGGTCTCAATTAGGGGGGCTACAGAACTGAACTGAGTGGATTTTATGACAAAAAATAGGGTCTTAGGAACTGATTTTTTTCTTCAAAAAAGTAAATCTTGAGAACTGGCCTATGGTTCAATTTTGATTAGCAAGAACGCAAATTTGCGATTTTTTTTTGGCTTAAGAACGCAAAAGGTTCGAAGAATTGGGGTTTGGAACGCAAAATTTCGCGATTTTTCAATTTTCAAATTCAAATTGGAGTCTTAAGAACTGATGCAGGCTCAAAAGGGGTGTCATAAGAACTGGCAGCAGAGGGTGAAAAAGGGGGTCTTCAGCGCGGCACATACCTTATTATATCTATACCCTTTTTACAATGTCAGTTCCCCCGGCTCCTCCCCCCTCCCTTCCTCCTCTCCCCTCCTCCTCTCCTCCCCTCCCCTCTCCTCCTCCTCTCCTCCCCTCCCCTCCTCCTCCTCTCCCCTCCTCTCCCCTCGCTTTCCCCCTCTTTTTTTTTTTTACCCTCTGGGGACCCGGGGGGCTTGAGCCCCCAAAGCCCCCCCCCCCCCCTGGGCACGCGCCTGTTACAAGATTAGTCAACGTGAGCTCCTGGCCCGGCCCAAGTAGAAGTGTATTCACACCTGTGAAATTACGATTAATCCACGTGAGCTTCCCTACCCTGGCCCAGGTGTATACACACTTGTGAAATAACAGGATTACATCTTACAACGCGAGCCCTGACCCACAAAAATGGTTGTACACACACTTGTGAAATTACAGGATTAACATCTCCAATTTATTCCCCCCTATAAAGTGTATTCACCATAGGCGTAGCCAGGATTATTTTATCCGGGGGGCACTCAGGGTCGGATCCATAAAAGTTAATGTGAGGCCTCAAAAACTGAACTTGATAAGGTACCATCCAAGCGGTGCGCAGCACTGCCCTCCGAGCTATGCTCGGACAGGGGGGTGTCTGGGGATGTGCCCCCCTCATAAGTAGAAAAAAAAATCAATTTTCGAACTCATTTGGTGCGATCTGGTGTATACTTTTGACCAACATTTTATCGAAAAGCCACCTCTTCATTTCTAATAAATATTTTGTTTTTTATTAATGCACGAAAGAAGTTGAGCATAATTATACTAATATATTCTATGTATTTGCTAAATATTAACTGGCAATAAGAACATTTTCTTTTGGGTAATTCTATCTTCTTTTTTGTACGTTTTTGTTTTGTAAATTTAAAGGTAGATGACCCGATTTTCAACTTTCTATTTTACATGAAAGGTCATCCTTAAAATTGTTGCATTCCAAAGTTTGAGTTGCATAACTCCAATGGTTCTATTTTTAGAAGCGCAAGTTCAAAAGACATGTGCCCATTGAGTAGTACACAGACTGGTTGGTGGTTAACCACCTTTGGCAGTAATTCACCACATTTTAGCCTATAATTTCCAAATGAAACATTTCTGGCCCCTAAGATTTTACAGACATAATGAGAAAAATATGGGGATTCTTCTGATACCAAAATATCTTGATGTGAAAAAAAAAATCATAGCCCCAAAAAAGTGATCAGGTCATATACCTTTAAAAGAAAACTAAAGCTGCAAATCAAAATCATATATTTTTGAAATTATTATTAATCAGATACCTATAAATTGACGAAGTAAAAAAAAAAGTGACCTGATATCTTAACAGGCGCGCGAAGCGCGCGAAAAATGTGCTATTTTACAGTTTGCTATGATTGAGGCTTGCCTTCATAAAAGTTTCATAAAGATAAAGTTAATGTTTTAAGTCACATTAGCGCGTAGCGCACAACATTTGTTACTAATTTGTTATGAATCAAAATGTAATGTTTGAAGGTTCATGCGAGCTTAGCGCGCAAAATTGCATATTTTACACTAATTTTGTCATAATTGAGCGCCTTTTTTTGCTGATAACAAGCTTCTAAAAAGAAACGTAAATATTTTGCGGTTCTAAAACGTCCACCCACACTTCACCCACCCGCTCGGCCCTCAGGCTCTCCCGAAACGGACACCAAGAAATTAAGTCACACAAGGACTGGTCCCAAGTCTTATCGTTTGGGGCATGTGCGTGCGTAGCGCGCAATTTTGTTTGCTATTCTACATATTTTGCCAATTTTCGCTGGTACAAGCTTAAAAACTTAAGCAAATATTTCGAGGCACATGAGCAAAACGCACGAAATATTAGCTTCTCTGAGAAGCAATTTTGTCATGATCGAGATACACTTTGTCTTAAAATTAGATTCCAAAATTAAAGTTAACGTTCATCTCACGTGCGCGTGTAGCGCGCGATTTTTTTACATTAATTTTGCCAAGATTGAGATACATTGTTGCTTCTATTAAAATGTCACATTTTATTTTTATTTTTTTACGAAAACCCCTGGCTTCTTTATACTTATTTGCCACATTTGAGATATAATTTGGCCTTATGACACTGCTTTCATTGTTAAATGTTTTGCTATTTTACCCGGTTTTGCTAGGATTGAGGTACATTTTGGCTTCAAACTATCTTATTAATTTGCAATGAATTTATTTTTGGGGGAAGGGGCACATACAAGTTACAACGAAAAATGCTATCTTTGTATTTGAACGTCATACTTTAACTATGATTCCTCTTATCAAAATTGAGGCGAATAATAGGGGAGAAGGAGCGGTCGGCCCCTTCTTAACCCTCTGGCTATGCCATTATTGCTAGATATGCCGGGATCTGTGCCGGGAATGTATAAAATAAGGGGTGGGGGCATGGAAACGTACTATGTAACAAATAAAGAACTCTATACCCTCTACTATTTCTCTTTTCTTTCTTCCTTTTTCTCCTTTTTCTTTCTTTTTCTTCTCCCTTTTCTTTCTTTTTCTTCTCCTTTTTTTTTTTTTTGGTGCCAGGGACCCGGGGGGCACGTGCCCCCCAGGCCCCCCCTGGCTCCGCCAATGTTCACTGTATAGTTATGCCGACTGGATAAAATTATCATAGAGTCAAGTGCATGTACTTATACAGGTGAAATATCCTAGTCAAGTGCGGGGTCAAGTGTACATTGTATGTACGCATACAGGTGAAATATCCTAGTCAAGTGTATCAAGGAGTTATTATAGTTAATATAATAACTCCTTGAGTGTATGTACGCATACAGGTGAAATATCCTAGTCAAGTGGTTGTACGCATACAGGTGAAATATCCTCGTCAATTGTATGTACGCATTCAGGTGAAATATCCTCGTCAAGTGTATGTACGCATACCGGTGAAATATCCCCGAGTCAAGTGTATGTACGCATACCGGTGAAAGATTTCCAGAGTCAGTAAGTGTTTATAAATAAAAGGTTAGCGTTAAAAGCGTGTCATAAACAAAGTCAGTAAGTGTTTATTAATTGAGTATTGGTGATCAAAGCGTGTCATAAATAATAGTCATAAACCCATTGTCCATTTCGTGCCCTCAATAATGCTACAGCAGAAATAGTTGATCTATCTCGTGGTGTAGCTATATTAAGTACCTATGATGTCATATTGGACCAATGACAGGAAGGCAAATATCTAGGTTTTAGAGTTTGCCAGGGAAATCTAATACAGAAATAGTCTTGCGGCATAAGGCAGTGCGTTCCAATATGATGCGGGCAGGGTTTGGATAATGTGCGAGTAGTGAGTTGCAAGTTTCGAGTTACGAGTTGGATTTTGCGAATTCGAGTTGTGAGTTGCGAGTTGAAATGTGCGAGTTGCGAGTTAAAAATGCAAGTTGACAGTTGCGAGTTGTCACAATTTCAGTTCAATTTCAGTTCAATTAAAGCGCTTTGATAATTTCATTATACATTATTTTGTATAAGGAACAGTATTAGCTGCTTTATATGTTATGTTGCAAAAAAGCGGAGGGCCCTAGCCGGAACTTGCATCAGGATACACTTTGAATAAACTTGCTCTAAGTGGATAACTTCCAACAAAAAATAAAATTAAGATAATTTTCAAACTAGAAAATTAAATAAGAAATGAACTTGACTGAAGCAGTCTGGCTGAATTAAGTGATATGGTTTATTCCGTAAAGGTAAACGAAACACTATAAAAGAATTTCATAACTATGAAATTCAAAGGTATTCTATATACTTTGTGAGTGGGTGATTCTCAAATTTTATAATTTTCGAACTAGAAAATTAAAGTAGGTAAACTAATAAACTAATTGGAAAGTTGAATTAGAAGAGTTGATTTTCAAACTAGAAAATAGAAAGAGATTAAATAATTTTCAAACTAGAAAACATATAAATATATTGAATTATTTTCAGACTAGAAAGTAAAAAATGAATGAATAAATTTTCAAACTGGAAAATTAAAGATGAGGTTCGAAAACACTGGCATTGAATTTCAAAACTGGAATTCTGAGGTTATTTATGATTAGATTAATAGGAGCAAACTTGCTATTTGGTAACTCTTAACAAACGAGGGGAGTGTTTTATTGGTGAAAATTAGACACGTAAACGAAAAACTAATACTTAACACTTTCCGCGCGGCTATTAGTTTTACCATACAAAACAGATTTTTCAGAAACCTTTTTCAACTTTCAAGGTCTACCTCAAGAATAACTGAACCAATACTAGGCATGTTTGTACTTATTTCATTGCATTTCTCATGGTGATTCCAAATATGATAATGAATTTAAATAATTTTGACATTTTTGAAACATTTTGACAACATTTGGAATGTCGACTGCAGCCGCCTGCCGCATGGAAAGCGTTAAGGCTATAAGTATAATGTGACAAAAAGGCCATAACATTTCTCTTTTTGGAAGACTGGGTGGCTCAAGAATCATACATGCTATACCGGCCATATTTTCCTACCTGTATGTCTTGCTACGTTTCCTCCACGAGTCAAGGCTATACTAATTGCTATCAATTGTTAGGTACACCTACTTTTTAATTCGTATACCAACACTTCCCACAGTCCACCACCCTTCCATTTCTTAATCACTGCTCATTCTGCTATGAAAACACCAGCCATATTATAATACGCCTTCCAGGCTATCATTATTATTTATTTGGGTCGCCAATTCCTTTTTAAAGGATTTTTTTAATTATTTATTTATCTATCATAAATTTATCTCTTGATTTATTTAACTTTGTATCTAAACAATTAAAATGCGTAAACAATTACGGTATATTATTGCTCGATAAAGTGATTTAACTTGAGTTCAGTTTGATTAATGATAGCAAAACTTGTTGTAAAACCATTGTACCAGTGTGCCCAACAATTTCTCCTGTGCACACTTTGTTTATACATTCAGAGATGTCACTTTTAGATTGTTATAGCTAATAATATACAATTGTAAGCAAGTTTGCGACCTCTTTGATTTTAGAGGTACAGAGGAAACAATAGGCACAGAGGAAACAATAGGCAACATTATCTTACTATACATCTGCTGATGGTGGGGGTGGGTGTGCGTGTTGGGGGGGGGGGGGTGGGTATGTGTCTGTTAACCTTAGTACTCCGTTAGATGTGATCCAAATGACGCATATCACTACACGCACACACCTAGACTACTCTGTAGTCCGATTTTTTTTCTCTTTCTTCTTTTTCTCTTTTTTATCCTATCTATCTATCCCATTTTTTGATTATTTATCAGCATTTTAGCGTATTCATTAGTCCAAAATGCAGTACCTACGTGTACACAGCTAACTCCGGCAAGTACTGGGCTGGTGCATGCCGGTGCATTTGCCAGCCCAGCACAAGCCCAGTACTGGACCAGCACATGCAGCGACATGTACTGGGCATGTGAGTGTACCCACCAGTATTGGGCAAGCCGATGTGAGGACATGGGATGGTCCATAACATTGTGGACATTAACTGGACTTGAAGCGGTGTACATGTTATAACCTAGTAAATGTATACTTTTAATGGGCATATGGAAGTACACATTGA
The DNA here is from genome assembly GCA_035610835.1 of Ophiura sarsii. NCBI lineage: Eukaryota > Metazoa > Echinodermata > Ophiuroidea > Amphilepidida > Ophiuridae > Ophiura > Ophiura sarsii. The sequence continues at coordinate 38,817,986 of CM069458.1, read as the reverse complement.
CTGGCCCAGATTGTTTGGATAATTTTGTTTAGCCCAATTTGTTTTTGTTTTTTGGCCCGCTACATGTATAATAATTGAGTTCTGTATCGCTTTTCAGCGATATACATGTATACCTGAAAAAATAAGGGTGAATTTAAGAATTGTGTAAATTGAAAAATAATAGAGCACTCATGTTGAAAATCTACAAATGGTTTGATAGTGCCATCCCTGCCCACTACAGTTTCACCCCCAATGCACTTCCACCCACCCCATTATAGTTTCATCTTAATTGAAATACACTGAAGGCGTGCTGAATGGACTGATTGGGAGAACCATTGACTTGAGTGATGAATTAGAGACCAGGCACAAGCAAATTGCGTGTACAAGCAAAATGCTTGTACAAGCATAATGCTTGTGCCAGGCTTAAAACGGGTAGGTGGATAGAAAGAGTTACAATATAACAAGTAAGTAAATTACATGTAATACTAATCTACCAAAGAATATGAAACAAATATAAGGGAGTGTCCATAAATACCTTGGTGGGGGGGAAGGGGTTGGAAAAATGGAGGGCCCCTTAAAAAAATTGTAATTATCGGTAACAGGGGATACAAAAAAAAAAAAGGTCCAATTTTTGTTTACGCTTCGCGCATGCAAAAAATTCCACACTTTTTCTGCACTTTACACATAAAAAAAGTTAAAAAACCCATTTTTACAATTACATGCTTAGTGCGTGGTCAAATCTAATAATACTCAATAACTTAGACATACAGGAGGGGATCAAGAAGAAGAAAAACTCAACATAAAAAGGGGGGATCAAGAAAAAAAATACTGGTGTTTGGGGGATCAAGAATTGTTTTCCAGAGACTTAAAAATTTCCAACCAACCCCACCAAAGTACCGGTATTTATGAACACTCCCTAATAATTTATTATTAAAATTATCATGAATTTCCAAAATGTTTGTGTTCCCTTTTTAAGCCTTTTTTGTCCCCTAATCCTGATGCTTCAAAAAATATCTACTTGGTATTATAGTCTAGGTGCATGGTACACATCAAACCGTACTGGGGTAAGGTACAGCTTGACCTAATGTAGGTCAGGTTGGGTGGTTCGATTCCATCACCAGTAAGTTTTGCGTGCCTGTACTGACATTGGATACCATTAGGCGATGACAAATCCTTGTGCTATGGGCAAACCGATCTCTCAGATATGGTAGGACGCCCGGTTGTTTTGATATTAAAAACCATTTCAAAAATCTCCTTCAAGATATAATACTAGTTTAGTGAGAAGTCAGAATGCATCATGAAGTTAACTGAATGATGAGTATATAATTGTATTTTATTTGACATTCACCAAACACCTGTGTCAGAGCTATAATAATTATAGGTAGCATAAAACTAATTCGCTCCCCATAGCAGACCTCGAAATAAGGAGGTCAAAAGCCCGAACAAATTGTAATACAAAAACATTAAATTGTGTGCATTATTTTAAATGTTAGAATAAAATATATAAAATGTTGCTGATAACAAGGCCTACAAAATAATGATGAAATGCGACATCTCATAATTGCTAACTTATCCAAGATGATGTAATACTTTACAACAGGTTTTTGTGTGTGTTCTATTTACCCTAACCCCCCTGAGTGCTAAAAAATGCTAATCCTAAGTCCCTCTCCAAACGCATGCGTCGTCGGTTTTCGATGACGTAGTCCACCGAGCCTATATGGTGAGCGCAGTATACTGCGCGAATGTGTAGTTGAGGGCCGTGGCTTAGTGGGTGGGACGTGGGGCTTGAGAACAGAGGGTCCCCGGATCGAATCCCGGCAGGTTCCCGGAGATTTAGTTTGGTGATCCCGGTCAAAAACCCTAAACCGGGGTTAGGGTTAATTAAATCCAAATATATGTATTAGCCCTAACCAGCCAGGCTATGTTTTTACGGTATGGAAACTGGGGGAGGGGACAAAATATGATTTTTAAACCAAATAATCGCCTACGAAACCCCTGGGATTAAACCCCAAAACTCCGATCACCACGCAACGCCGTCCGTAACCAATCGGCTAAGCTGCCAACGCTCACCCGGGCAGCGATTTCGTACACACATATCAGCTTGGTTGATGACGTCATCGATTCGAATGCTGTAGCATGCGTGTGGACATTGTTTTTTGCTGTAGTGAATCGTAGTGTAGGAAGGTTAGGGTTTTAAAGAACATTAAAGTGTATTAAAATCAAATTGTATAGTATTCTTCTTCACTAGATAACCGACCTACCGACCCACTTTTTTCAACTCTTGTTTGGGCAAACATGTACCCAATCAATGTACCAAAAATCAGTATTGAAAGTGAGAACACTCGGGGACAAGATTTTACAATCTTCCTTTTATTTAAAGTCAAGATATTAACGCCAAGGCCCCTGTTTCCTTGGGACAATGTACCAGGGGC